>VNJQ01003858.1:0-10883 GCA_008042515.1 Drosophila truncata | reverse complement strand
TCCCCCCCCCCCCCCCCCCAAAACCCTTTCCTGATGGCAGCCTGTTGCGTGGGCGCCTCCATCTCACCGCTCATTGGTTCATTGGATGCGCTTCGGCTGTGCTCGTGTTTCTTCGGGCTTGTAGGTTCCCCGTTCGGGCACTTCCGTTCGTATGGGCCGTCCGGTTATCTGCGTTCTTCGGACGTAAAGTGCCTGTGCCAGGAGCATGCTATAAAAGCCGCTGGCCGACCGCAGTTTGCTGGCAATCCGCAGTGAAGAGCACCTGACTCCGATCAACAAGTGGCAGCTCACCTCAGCTCTCAGCTCTTGGCTCCCAGGTTCAGGTTCCAGTTTCCAGGTTCAGTGTTTAGTTTGCAGTGCAAAAAGTTTTACTAAAAGTTGCCAAAAGTGCTTGCAGCTGGAATAAATTATAATTGACATCGGACAATTTGAGCGCAGAGTGTTCTATTATAAAAAGCGAAAATCCATTACAAAATGCGGTGCATCAAGTGCAGTTGGACTTTGTTGGTGCTGGTGGCGCTCTTTGCCTTGGTGACAGGTAATAAAAATTAGCATAAAATATTACTTAATATAATGAATCATAATTTTTGATAAAAAAAATTCCTAGAATATATATTATTCTGCTGCTGGTTGAAAGTTAGTTCCTATAATTTTTCCTTTCAAGAAGCTCAGGTTAAAACTATATAAAAGGACACAGATTAAGGTTATGTATTTTGTGTGGTTTAGTGTAAGTAACTGGTCTTTTTTATAACTATCCATTGTTTCCATTGAGTTCTTTTAAAACTATTTAAAAGATAAGGTCGCCTTTTTTAACATTTGCAAAATTTTTAACTTTTGCAAGAGTATTCCAGTTATTAAATAAAACTTATTTCCTTAATAATTAATAATTGATTCATTCGAAAGGTTTGTTTGTAAATACTTTACTTCACATTCTAAATATAAAAGAAAGTTAAGAAAATACTCTTTCAAAACTAAACTTATTTATATAACACATTTAGAAAAACTGGCTACTCAGAGAGAATTACAGATTGGTAGAAGAATAACAACTTCAAATTTAAAGATTTTTAAAACTTTCTTTAAGAAGATCTATTCATCTGTGCAGTATTTTGGGTAAATGTGTTTATTTTTCTTCAAATTTAGTTATATTTTCTCGTCAAGCAATATAGAATTCTTTGTGTAGGAATAAAGTCATACACAATTAAATAAATAGTTTATTAAACCCTTACAACCCTACTAAAAGTATAAATTTTGTATTAAATACTATCCTGAATATTTGAGTAAGCTTAAACGAATTTAGCCATAGATTTAAACACTTACTCTAATCCTACAACCAATATATTTCCAATGTTTATTTAATGTGTTCAATTAATTTAACAAATAATATTAATTAACTTATTGTACCAAAATTGTTTTTTATCAGCTTTGAAAGCATACTTTCGGGGCTTGGACTAGTGATGAAATTGAATATTTAGCTGAGTCACAGTTCCAAGAACTAGCTGGTGGTTGCCTATCTAGGACCTGGGTCATAAAAATACCAAACTACCAACTGATTAACACATATTAACAATATCATGGTTTAACCGGGAAAACTCCAGCTCCCAGTTACCCCATTTATCCCCCCTTCTCTTTGGCGGCTCTAATCCGCCTTATCAGCCGGAGTTTTATGCACATTTTCCTGTTGATACGCCTTTGTTTGCTCGCTGGTTTTGGCGGCTTCCCTTTTCGGGGTTTTTTTCTACGTATTTTCACCTTACTCACCTGCGAATGCAGGCTAACAGGTGGAAATTGATTGGGGATCGGGGGATTGGGGTTTTGGGGGTAGGTTAGATCGCCCTTCGGACCATCAACACACCCCTCCGGCACAACCGCTTTCGACGCTTTCAATTGCGGTCGTAAATTAATCCCAACTGCGTGCCAAATAACAGGCACACGGGGAGAAAAAGTAGTAAATATATTTTGATATTGATTATAGAAAGGATATTATTAAAATTGAATACTGGAATTGATTTGCAAATTAGAAAATCGAAGCACTTTATTTTATTAAATAAAATGTCCTGAAACTTGGTCAAAAAATTCCATTTGGTAATGAAATCATGATATTATCCCGTGATTTTCACTGTACGTTCACAGTGAAGCGTAGAACCCATGACATGGCCCATGGAGGAACCCACGGAGACGCGGAAAGAACGTCAGCGAGAACGTGGAAATAAACCTCGAGCCGAACGTGTGAAAATTTCAAGCTGTGCCGCCTGCAAGCATTGCAGCTGTGGGTGGCATGGCCGTCATTCTTGGCCAAGTTAACACCCTTCCCCTTTGGATTCCATTTAAGGGGGGTTTTTTTATGGGATGCGGCAGAGATAAACCAAAATGGACAAAAGAGCCGACAGTTGGATAGGAAAACTTCCAAGTGCGTAGATTGGGTTAGGTTCAGGTTCAGTAATCTGAGCATGGAAATAATCTCCTTTTGACGTATATAAATTACAGAAATCTGAGCTTGGAAATATCATTCGTTATGTTATAAATTATGTAAATTATATTTAAAGTTAAGGCCTATTTATTTATGTATTAAAAAAGATTAAACTTCTTATATGAAAGCGTTTATAAACTTATTTATAGCTTGTATAGATTTACATAAAGGTGCATACAAAATAAATTAGAAATTGATATTTATTAAATCAATAATATAATTTTTAATCACGTCCCCTAAGCCTCTCATGATTTGTTTAAAGAAATAAATTAACAAAATTATTCCCAATTGATTAGTTCCCTGCAATATCCATTTTATACTTTAGTTTATACATTTTTTAAATGTAATATAATTAAATTTGTAAGGAAAACTGCTAAAGATTAATTAAAAAAAATTTTTCTATAAAGAACAACCACTAAGAATGAACCTAATACTTAATGCTTAATGTCCAACGACACTTTACTATTAAATTAATAATTACTGCGCTAAGTGGCGCACTAAACAATAACCAAAACACCGAGTGACACATTTCATGATTATTTTTGGCAATTGTCTGTGCTGAGTGGGGGGAATCCCCGAAACGGAAACCGAAACCAAACCCATACAAAAGTCAGAGATAGCAGCAGTCAGATACTGAGATACTCAGATACTGACCCGTCACAGGTAGAATGGCCCATTAAATGGGGTTTCCAGACAAATTGCGTCGCACAATGAGAGGTGGCACCATTAAAAAAAGGCATTACTCGCATTATTCGCATTACTCCGAAGTGGCCGGCGACTTCAACGCTGGCCAAGATCAAGGATGTGGCTATTAAACTGCAATGGTCAACTTAATTAGGCATCGCTGTCGAAGGATTCGCTGGAAGGCCGTTAAGTAAGGACTTTGTTTAATGACAGCCCTTCGGAAAATGGGGAAACGCTATCTCTGATGGCCATGGCAGTCAACATGTATGGGCACTCAGTCGCTGCCCGGCTGCCCGGCAACAATTAATCCACGGTTTAAGTAATTGACAAATGATTACGGGTTTGATATATGGCCAGCGGGTTAGCAACAGCCGACGCTGGAGTGAGGAGTCGTCGTCTGGCCTGGATATAAAAGATAGTTATATATATATATATATATTTATCTAAGCTTATGCAAACGCCACCCACTTCTCCGCCCTTGCCTATTCGGGGCCATCTGCGTCATGGAACTTGTTGCTATTCACTTGCCATAACTCCTGCTCTTTGTCGCAGATCTGCCCCTCGACTGACATTTCGCATCCGTTTCCAGGCGTCCTGTCCCAGCTGAGGTCTTGTCCTCCTGCTGATGATGCGTTGCCGTCCATTTGTGTGATTAGTTCTGGGCCGTCGCCTTCTCTCACCTTTTCTTTTTTTTTTTGGCACACAATGCATGGAGTGGCATCAAGGACGTTGTGTAAGGTGTGTGTTATGCACAGCCACAGGTTGGTCCTGGCACTGCACTGCGGAAAATATAGTAGATGTAACTTCTTCCTAGTAGCGAAAGGGAAAGTCTTAGGTAATACCTTTTTCGCACAGTATAATTCACGCACTGGGAAGCTGCTGCTTTCAACTTCTGCACCTTCCACTGCCGAGTGCATTACTCAACCCACTCCGACTTGGCGTATGAGTTCCATAATGGCCGCATTTATCATGGCTCGCGACATTAGCAGCCCGAGCACACAATAAACATCAGGTTTTGTGCGGCATTAGCCAGAGAGCAGCAGCCAAAGTAGCATCCACAGCTTACAGGACAACCTAGGAAGAAAGTCACAGGAAACTGACTTACCTAGGAAGGGAAGAAAAAAGAAACTTTAAAGCCCTTTGGCCTAGACATTCACCCCATGGGGCTTGAAGCTAGGGGGCTCATTTGCTGGTGGAATTTACACTGGCAGCTGATGATGATTTATTTTAAATTGAAAAAAATGTTTTGCCTACTTGCAGGTTCCTGCCTGGAATACGGACATTCATGTTGGGGAGGTAAGTGTTCGCCGGTTAGGCCCTAATAGTAGTCCTATTAGGATTCATCATCTTTAATGCTCACATGTGTGTATGTTTTGTATTTTTCACAGCTCATGGCAAGAGATCCGGAGGCAAGGCATTGGAGGATGCTAAGCAGGTAAGCAAAGGAAGAACGATTCCCACCCACACACCTCATGCTAAATTTAGAACATAAATGTAAAGACAAGAATAAATTCTTATATAATATATTTCACCCTAACTTGAACTTTTCCTTTTTCAGCGACCTGGACCCAACACCTATGCCCTTGATGCCCTGGCCGAGCAGCTGTACACCAACAATCAGGAGAATCATAACCCGGAGGACAATGATGATGACAACACCAACAGTGGACCCTTGGCAGTAGCTCCTCCCGCTTCACCTCTGCAAGCTCGACGGGCCGAGGAGGAACGCAACCGGATTGGCCATGGCAATGGTCTGAAGTGGACCCAACTGCTGCGGCAGCATCGCTACCAACTAAAGCAGTTGCAGCAGCAACAACTGGAGCAACAGCAGCAGCAGCTAGGCCGTGGCCGAGGTTCTCAGAGGGGTTACGATGCTGCCGCCGAGAGCTGGCGGAAGTTGCAACAGGCTTTGCAGAATCAGGATCTGACCTTAGAGCCCGCCGAGAACGAGGAGCAGCCGGTGTATGAGCTCAAGAAGTGAACTCCCTAGAACGCCATCGCAAAATCGAAAAGATATTTATCACAAGATCACACACGAGATCATTGCATGCCGAGCATCAATTAAAAACAATTAAATTCCAAATACATTTAAAGCAAACACAAGCGGTGGAAAGTAGAGCAGTGTATGTACATGAAGGCGTTTCGTAGAGTTCGTTGTGTAAATTTTTTATTAGACACCTCTTCCGAGCGGATTCTGGTGGAGTCCTCTTGCCATATTGCGTCACTGGCTGGATGCCGCAATAATGGCCACCAGATCTCGCGCACGCGAGCTCTCGGCATCGGGAGCCCTAACTTAACCGTACTTAATCCCTATTACTTAAGCTCCTAAGATTTACCACTAATAAAAGCTACATTGAGTGCACTTCTTGTCCTTGTCGGTGTCCTAAGCCTTGATCTTGGCGGGTATTTGGAAGCAGGCGGCATCGCCCTGCTTGTCGCCAAGTCCCCAGTGAATCTCCAGGCTAACGGTGGGGTAGACGGGCAGGATCTTAAAGCTGTTCTTGTAGGTATAAACCTGGCCGGCCTTTAGGGGGCAGCCCACCTTCTTCTCGCCCGCCTCGTCGTAAATGTGGGGACAGGCACTGGTGCCATAGTAGCCGGGGAAGGGCAGCGGCACGTCCAGGATGATGCCCTGAATGTCTGAGGTCAGTTCTTGGAAGTCACGCTCTGGACGGATTTTCATCTCAATGCTGGCCTCTGTGTTACGCTTGAGAATGCATTTGTTTTTCGGGCAGTTGGAGATGGTCACTTCGCTGGCACTCAGAGCCTTTGATTTTGCTGGGAATTTGTAAGAAAAAAAAATGATTAGTACATTTTTTAAGCACCAAAATGAATAAAAATGTAAATTATGCCAAAATTGTAAGCCAAATATTTTCTGGCATTTGTTAAAATATTATTTACAGCTCTCGATATCAAGTAAAGCTTGAATTTTAAATTTTAAATTACGTAAATTGATTTGGAAAGACATAGCCTGTGCATTCCTCCTCTTAAACCAGTCTTAAGATTAAAATTCTTCATTTAAATTAAATTCTACTTAATGTTCATTATGCATCGCACAAATTAAAAGGCATAAATAACATTAAAATATTATTTGAATCATCAAAACAAAAGTTATTATATAATTACAGCTCTAACCTAAAGGGTAATTACTCATGCGCCCTGTTGTCTGGGAAAAAGTAACTTAACAAATCATTTACATGTGCATCAAGAACTGAGTGTCATTGTAATAATCATTATTTGAATTTAAATGACAAGGCTATATGAAAGTCATTGTAAATATATTTCTTTGGACTTTAGTTACAGAGAAAAATTATATTTTTATGATATATTACTCATACGCAGTGTTGAAAGGGTAAGTCAAGCTTATATTAAAAGTAATACTTGGAATAATGGAAAATAATTTAGATTTGAACAAAAAGTGCTATAATTAAGACCCAAATTACATAATCTGGGACTTTCTCAAGCGAAATGCGATGTAATTTAAATTTATCAAACATTTAATGAACGAATAATTAAAATGATTACTGAGAAAATTAAACAATTTATAGAAAATACAATTTAATTACGTTTTCCTCGTATTTAAATGATTTCTTTTCAGGGCTTTACTGTTTTTTGATGCCCTACACATGTTCGTGATTGCTCTACTTGTATTAGATTATATCATGTAAAGTTTATTACTTTTTTTCACTTACATTTCGGACATGGCCTGACATCCGTGGCCATTGAGCATCCCAGCAAAGCGGCGCAGATGAGAAGCAGACTCGCGTTGAGCTTCATGGCGTGTTTGGTGATGACGATCTGGCTAATTGCAAGAGAAGTGAGGCTAATTTAACGAGATGTTGCTAATTGCTGGTCAACTAATTTGGTTCCCGGGGGCCAGACGGGGTCTCGAGCTTTGGCTTTGCCTGCTTTGATAACAAAACTTAACCAGACAACAATAAATAAAACCGGTCTTGGACCAGTCTGTAGTGAGCTTAAAGCGAAAGATCGACCTTGACTTAAAATCGCAGCATTAAATATCACAACAAACCCAGACTTAAACTCTGTAATTATAAGTTTGACAGCACAAGGCAGCTGACTGACTGACAAACTGACAGATGACCTAAAAACTAACTAAGAGTTCTATTTACTCCCCTATTTAAGGTATTATCATCTTTATCATCTTATTAAACTGCTTAATTTACCAATTTCCAAGCAATTGTTGGTCAATTTGAGTTGTATTTTGTCTAGGTTTTCACGCGGAGACTGAGCTGGGAAGTACTTGAAGCTACGAACGTCGAACGGCAACTGAGCGGCGGTCGAGTCGCGTGTTCGCTATATATATATAAGAAATATAAGATATATGTGAGCCACTGACCGATCGAGTGGCTCAACTGACTCACGGGCTTGATTAAATGCCGCTCATTTTCATCGCCTGCCAAGCCTTCCAATTGCTTCAAGTCACTCATAGACAATTACCACAGGCCATATCCATTACTGAGGGTTTTATTCAAGAAAAGTGAAACTTATACCTAGCAAAGGGAAATGCCTCAATCAATCAAAGTAATTCTCATTTTTCACAACGAATTCTTCTCCGTTTCTACTACATCTTGAAAGAAAATAAACTTGAAAGACAGCTTTTGACAAAAATACTCTCTGACCTTAGTTTAGGAGCCAACAAAGGTGCAATCTCAAACAGTATCTACAATGACTTTTGGCCATAAAGAGTCGGCAAATAATAATTGTTGGCCGCTTAAAAAAATGCTAATATATAAACAAATCACTCGCCATGAGCAAACAGTAAGCTTTGATTACTGTCTGAGAATGGGCTTGCACACAATATTATATAGAAAGAGCTGGGGAGGCCCTGCCAGTCGATCGTCATCGTCATCGACACTTGTTATGCAAGACACCGCCTTAATTTAGTAAAACTTTTTAAGAATTAACAGCGCGTTCCGTTCGCCTTTGTTCGCTTTAAGCCAGGAAGTAAATGTCGCGCCCACTTTTGTAAAGCTCAGAGTTCCTCTATTAGCATTTAGAAAGCTGAGATCCCCAGCCAACCCAAACGAAATCGAGAATATACAAAAACCGAAACTGAAATCGAATCGTGACGACACAGAAAATGTTTGTTGATCGATTGGTTAGATGGGTTTTTTTATATCAGAAAAAAGAGGATAGGTAGAACTAACCATGATAGCCGTGATTTACGAAATGATGACGACACAAAAGATTATTTTTGATTGATGGGATAGACTTTTATATTGACACAAAAAATTGTGATTTGAAATAATGTTATTTTTAAATAAATGTTATGAGAGTACTTGCATACAATTTTGCAGAATTCACAGTCCTAATTTATTGTGAATGAAGAGAAAATTAATTTGTTTTGTTTTTTTAATCACTGAACTTTATCATAACAGAAAAGATATAGATATAAAGTTATAGAATCCTTATAGTTTAAATATCCCCTTTAACGCCTTATTTTTAATGTTTTCTGTTGTCTTAAATTCACAAATTCAACGCACTTACATTTTAGTTTAACAACGTTAGATTCTGCGGCTGTTTTACAACGATTTTGTATTTTTTTTTATATATTATATATACATACAGGTGCAACTGCTGTGCTTGGAGCTTGAAATGCAACTGACAAAAAACGAGAAATCCGAAACGGAAAGCGGTTTCCAAATAGGTTGAAAATACAAATGCCTGGCAACTAGTCAACTTAAAAACTCGCGTCTCCGGTTTGCGAGTGCCTTTCTTGCCCGACAAACTCTTTGCTGAATTGAAAGTTTCCGGTCTTTTGTGGAGTGTGTGTTCAGTGTGTGCCTAGTGTTTGGGCGGTCAACGTTCAATCAGCTATCAGCTGCTGAGAGCTTCAAACAAAAAGACAAATTAGAGGAAGGCAGCCACTAACTAAACTACATATTTGTATTTAGAAAATGTTTGTTGACTAAGCTGTTGAATACTGAATGAGGGGGAAGTGGGAAGTGGAAGCTGACGGGAAGAGGAAAAGGTGTTGGGGAAGTGCCTTTGTTTGTTTATTAAATCGGAAATGAGCATACCAGGGCAGACCAGCTATCATAATGTAGTTTATTTAAAAGGTAATCCTCACGCTAATATTTTATTTAACATTAAGTATTAACTCCAAGTGTTATTATAAATAAAATTAGCAAAAAAGGAGTATCATTTTTAATATATACTACAAATAATAACTTAAAATATACAAAATAATTTTTACCACAATCTGAGCTAAAAAATTGGTAAATATACATAGATGAATGTTACGAGTAATAGTTTTTTCTCATAAATTAAAAACTATTATTAACTAATTAATTGCCATAAACAATAAAATAAAATTATTCAAAGCAAAAATATTATTAAATACTATATATAATATATATTTTTTATGGTTTTTGCTATTTTATTAAAGAATTTTTTGATTTTATTTTATTTGTACTTCAAAAATATATTTTTTCTTTTGTTTTTTAAATTATATATTTTTTGTTCAGTGTTTTCCACTGCTTTCAAAGATAACAAGCTGCTTGAAGTTGGGAAAGAAAAGCACGGATGCGAAGAAGGGTGTGGAAACTTGGTAAGGCTTTTCTAAGTCTTGAACCCATCCAGATCTAGTGGGAAAATAGCCAAATTGGCAACACTGCTGTGCAACTGTGCGAGGAGAAAATATATGCAGCTCTCTTTTAGGCTATACAAAAAAAATATACATATAAGTTTCTTCTTATTTGATTATTCATAATTAACATACTAGATGCAGTGTCTGTGCGTGGCAGCAGTTGCACTAAGGTAACATATACAGATACATATAAATTTGGATTTGGGTTGGTGGTAATATGGGTTCAAGCTGAGTAACTTCCCGATCGGCGGGGTATTCTACTTCCATTTCTTCACAGCTGTCGATTAGAGAGGGCTGATCAATTGGTGGAACCACCACTTCTTCATCAACCTCCATAGGTTCAAACCTATCTTCTCTCAGCTGTTGCTCTCGCTTGCATCGGTTACTATTTATCTTAGACTTTACTTTGCAGTTCCTGCATTTTGAAGATGCTTTCATGGTGAACGACGACCGACGAACGGTAACTGAGCGGGAGGAGTTGAATCGCATGTCTGCTTACTATATATATATACGAGATATAATATTCCTAATTTTCAAGCAGAGACTCAAGCTGGCAAGTATTACTATATATATAAGAAATATAATAGTTCTGGTAGTTCTAATTTTTACTCGGAGGCTGAGCTGGGAAGATTGAATCTACAAACGATGAACGGCAACCGAGAGACAGTTTAATCTCGTGATTACTATATTACTATATATATAAGAAATATAAATTTCGAAGACTGAGCTGGAAAGATTGAAGCTACGAAGAACAACGAACGGCAATGGCCGTTTTTTTTATTTCGTTATTTATAATAGTAAGGAGTACGCAAATTTTCATTCTGTGAAATTGCTGAAAATATTTCTAGATTTTTTTATTTCTAATTTTTACGCGGAGACTGAGCTGGGAAGATTTGAAGCTACGAACGCCGAACGGCATCTGCCGTCGACTTGATGACGTACGAAATTTGTGGGAACCTGCAGCGTTCAAGAAGTTGTATTTAAGTTGCTTGCTGCGGAATTACGACTTGGGAATTATTAATTCTGTACAGAGCTTTTGTTGCTAGAACCGTTTTAACAAGTCACGATTTAAGTAAACAAACGACCAACGATCAAGCTTCATTTGCCGTGGCTTAACTGTCT
>VNJQ01003857.1:71968-117032 GCA_008042515.1 Drosophila truncata | reverse complement strand
AGTGTCGAAAATTATTATAAGTTAATTTTAAAATATATTTATTATGAACTTAGGCAAATTATTTAAGGTTAAAGGACAATTTCACCTTTAAAAATTCCTCTAAGTAATATTAAAAATAAGATTTAAGCCAAATAATTTATGCAAATAATTTTAAAAATAATTTTAAGTCTTACAAATCATTATTAATTAGTTTTAAAATATATTTGTTATGAACTTTGTCAAGTTAATTAAGGTTAAAGGACAATTTCATCTTTAAAAATCATTCTAAATAATATTAAAAATAAAATTTAAGTCGAATAACTAATGCAAATAATTTTTAAAATAATTTTAGGTCTTAAAAATCATTAGTAGTTATTTTTAAAATATATTTATTATGAACTAAGTCAACTTAATTAAGGTTAAAGCCAAAGAAAAGTCTGTTTTCCTTTACTACTCTCAATTTCACATTTGCAAACCTTTCTAAATAATATTAAAATAAGATTTAAATGAAATAGTTAATGTTAATAATTTTAAAAATAAGTTTAAGTGTCGAAAATTATTATAAGTTAATTTTAAAATATATTTATTATGAACTTAGGCAAATTATTTAAGGTTAAAGGACAATTTCACCTTTAAAAATTCCTCTAAGTAATATTAAAAATAAGATTTAAGCCAAATAATTTATGCAAATAATTTTAAAAATAATTTTAAGTCTTACAAATCATTATTAATTAGTTTTAAAATATATTTGTTATGAACTTTGTCAAGTTAATTAAGGTTAAAGGACAATTTCATCTTTAAAAATCATTCTAAATAATATTAAAAATAAAATTTAAGTCGAATAACTAATGCAAATAATTTTTAAAATAATTTTAGGTCTTAAAAATCATTAGTAGTTATTTTTAAAATATATTTATTATGAACTAAGTCAACTTAATTAAGGTTAAAGCCAAAGAAAAGTCTGTTTTCCTTTACTACTCTCAATTTCACATTTGCAAACCTTTCTAAATAATATTAAAATAAGATTTAAATGAAATAGTTAATGTTAATAATTTTAAAAATAAGTTTAAGTGTCGAAAATTATTATAAGTTAATTTTAAAATATATTTATTATGAACTTAGGCAAATTATTTAAGGTTAAAGGACAATTTCACCTTTAAAAATTCCTCTAAGTAATATTAAAAATAAGATTTAAGCCAAATAATTTATGCAAATAATTTTAAAAATAATTTTAAGTCTTACAAATCATTATTAATTAGTTTTAAAATATATTTGTTATGAACTTTGTCAAGTTAATTAAGGTTAAAGGACAATTTCATCTTTAAAAATCATTCTAAATAATATTAAAAATAAAATTTAAGTCGAATAACTAATGCAAATAATTTTTAAAATAATTTTAGGTCTTAAAAATCATTAGTAGTTATTTTTAAAATATATTTATTATGAACTAAGTCAACTTAATTAAGGTTAAAGCCAAAGAAAAGTCTGTTTTCCTTTACTACTCTCAATTTCACATTTGCAAACCTTTCTAAATAATATTAAAATAAGATTTAAATGAAATAGTTAATGTTAATAATTTTAAAAATAAGTTTAAGTGTCAAAAATTATTATAAGTTAATTTTAAAATATATTTATTATGAACTTAGTCAAGTTAATTAAGGTTTAAAGCCAAATAAAGGTCTGTTTTCCTTTACAAACTTCCAAAATCACATTTACCAACCTTTCTAAATAATATTAAAATAAGATTTAAATGAAATAATTAATGTAAATAATTTTAAAAATAAGTTAAAGTCTCTAAAAACATTATAAATTATTTTTAAAATATATGCTGCATGAACAAAGTCAAGTTAATTGAGGTTAAACCCCAAAGAAAGGGCTGTATTCCCTCAAATAGCTCCAATTTCACTCGAAAACCCTCTCCAATTGTCTAAAATTAAATAAAAATTTCTCTTTTAAACACCACCAATTTCTTTTAGTGCAAGAAACGGTGTCCAACGACACAGAACCAAACTGTTAGATGGTAACTGGTAGATGGCAGACGATGGTAGCCAAAAGTGGAGCTCCAGTGGGCGCCCCGGCGTCGTCTCAATCTGATTGATTTAGAATTCCAATTGAGACTGCATGAAATATGTTTGCTTCGTGTCTGGGGCTTCTGCTGTGAGTCCTGCGAGTCCTTCCTGGCCATGCCAGCCAGCATTTATGCATGGGCATATCCTTTTGCGAAATTTGCATTTTCGAACAATTGCAAACGGCAGCAGCAGCAGCAGCAGCAGAAGGAGCAACAGCAGCAGCAGCAGGACGACTACGACTCCAACGACGACGACGACGACGACTTATTGGTATTTCATTGATTTATGACACTTGTGAAACAATTTGGAAAATCACAGATTAGCAGCAGAGGGCAAGGGGCTGGCAGTGAGGAAGGGGGGAAGAGCAGGACTAATTATACCCTATGCCTCATCGGGCCAGCACAGCACCTTGGCCCGGTTTGACTTTGTCATGTAAATGTAAAGTAATTGCAGGAACCCAAAAAAGACAGGACTAACTAAAGGACAAAAATTGCAATTAAATAAAAGGTGAACAACATTTTATTTTATTTTATTTCAATTTCATTCAGAAGGCTTTTCCCTTTTTGTGGGGTTTTCTTTATAAAATGTAAATGAAGGCAAGGAGAGGGTTTTTCCTGGGCAAAAGAAGTTGTTTTGACATTTATTTAAAATATTTTTGCAAGTTTAAATATGTAAAATTTTAAATATATTTATTATAATTTTGTTTTATAATTTTATTTTATTTTTAAATATGTTTTTTACATTTTTTAAAAATATTTAAAGGAAAATATAAACTTAAAAGGGTTTTGGGTACTGGAAAACTTTATTTAAAACTGCTTTCTAAATATAAGTAATATAGATTTTTATTATAATTAAACATATATTAATAATTATTTTCTTACATATTTTTATTTTTATTTTAGGCTTGTTTATTATATTTTTAAAATATATTTAAAGGGTTAAATAATAAATACATTTTTGCTACCAAAAAACTTGTCCGGAAACCTTATTTGGAAATTGCTTTTAAATTATAATAAAAATTAAATTATTTACTTTATTAATTAATTTGTATATAACTAATAGAAATATTTATTTCCGTATTTTTTCTATATATTATATATAACTTAAATATAAATTTTAGGCATGTTTATTATATTTTTAAAATATATTTAAAATGTTCAATGATAAATACATTTTAGCTACCAGAAAACTTGACAGAAAACTTTATTCAAAATTGCTTTTAAATTTAAATAAATATCTAATAATTTAGTTAATTAATTTATTTACGAATAACTAATGGAAATATTTATTTCCGCATTTTTCCTATATATTATATACAACTTATATATCAATTTTAGGCATGTATATTATATTTCTTAAAAAATATTTAAAGGGTTAAATGATAAATACACTTTTGCTATCAGAAAACTTGATCGAAAACCTTAATTACTTTTAAATTATAATAAAAATTAAATGAAATAGTTTATAATTCAATTAATATATGATTTTTAAATCTGAACTTTTTTTTTATATATAATATATATCTAATACCCTTTTTTCTTATCTATTTCCAGGCCATCTTCAAACTGCGGTAAGTCTCTTCATTTAAAATTGTTTTTTGATTACAAGAAATATTTAAAAAAATATTATAAATTCTATTAACAGCTTAAATATTTAAATTTAAATTTTTTTCTATGCATTATAAAGATTTATTATACCTTTATCCAGGGCATCCTCATAGTCCTAAGTGTCTCCTAGTCAGAGTTAATCCAAGCGCAGCAGCTCCTTTATCATCATCGTCTTCCTCTGGGTTTTGGTCCTGGGTTTCTTCCTTCTCCCCTGAACAATTGAACTTTTGGCCCCTTAACCCGTCACTGCCTAAGCTGCCTCCCTTTTAACCCCACACACACAGACAGAAACACATCCCAAAACGCACTTTCTCTGCAATTCCTCCTCCTGGCATCGTCTTTGCCAACTGCGACTCCAACTGAGATTTATATATGTCAGTTGTTGTGGGGGGGGGGTTAACCCTCCGCTTAACCCCTGGTCTGCCCTCAACGGAGGACGTGCAGTGATTAGGCCAACCAGTCTACAAGCGATTTGTTGCATGTTGTTGCAATTGATTGTTGCAATTTCAATTTTGAATTATGAGCCCTGCCACCCAGCATCCTAGCTTCCGTTTCCTGTTCTCTCTCTCCATCTCTCTCTCTCTCTGTGTGTGTCGCAGGATCAGAGGACATTGTGTCTGCATGTGTTGCAAGTTGCATTGGCAGCGTCATTCAAGTGTTTAGTGATTTATTGAATGCTTCTGCATCTGCAACTCTGGCTGCAGCATTGTTGCAATTGCAATATTGCCTGCCGGTCGTAGAGGGGTCCTCCTGGGTTCCCTGGGTTCCAGGCTCTCTGAGATTAGCACAATGGCTTTGAGCACTTTTGACAGCTAAGATTTGTTTATGCCCCGAGTGCCCAGGCTCCTTATCATGCGGCCACTCTCGGTGATTCATGTCCTTGCATATTGGTAACAAATTTCCGGTAATTGATTCGAAATTGATTAATTAAGTCTCACACTTGGCGGGGAAGATTGTATTTAGCAGGTTAACCTTTAAGGATTTTGTTTAAGAATTATGTAGGGGGAAAAATATATATTTTAAATGTATATTTACAAGGAAATTGATTTTTAAAACCATAAAATGGTTTCAATAAGTTTGAAGTCAAAGAAATTAATGGGATTAAATTGTTAAATAATCTTAAGTCTATAAATAAAATTATAAATAAGAAGGATATATGATTAGGTTCATTAAATACCTGTAAATAATTTTTAAAATATAATTTCTAATGGGAAATACTTTAAAATAATTAAAATAAATATTTAATTAATTAAATTAACTTATACAATGGAAGGAGATATTATTAAGTTCTTTAAATAACTGTAAATAATTTTTAAAATATGATTTATAATGGAAAATACTTTAAAATAATATTTTAGATTTAAAATAAAGGAAAAGTATTCTTAAAAATAGGTTAAAAATTAGAAAACATTTTTAAATATACTTTAGTTCAAAAGGAATATATTAACTCTTAAGAAAATATATTTATTTTACAAAGATTAATATTTTTAAGTAGTAAAATAATTAATTATAAATATTTATTACATATTTCTTTAAAATCTTCTTAATAATTTTCCGATTTTTAAGCTCAAAAAATCTTTTTATGTACATTTTCAAGAACACTTCCTTGAAAAAAATTAAACATTTTTCCTATATTCATATTTAAAGAAATACAATTTTTTTTGGAACTTTTATATTTTAAAATTAATTATAAAATTTTTTTTTCATTAAAAACCTATTAAATAATTTATTTTTAAAGTAACAAATTTGTATTTAAATCTCCTGATGGTGTATTAATTTGAAAAACCACAAAAATCAAACATTGAAGCTAATTTTCCGCATGTATTATCATTTTTTAATATTTATATATTTTAAAATTAATTATAAAAATATTTTTCATTAAAAACAAGCTCTTAAATTATTTATTTTCAACGTAAAAAAATTTATTTAAGTTCCTTGATGGTGTATTAATTTGAAAAACCACAAAAATCAAACATTGAAGCTAATTTTCCGCATGTGTTAAGGCTTCCCCCCCCTTTCACACTCTCGCTTTCCCGGCTTTAACCGCATTTTGCAGCCACAAATGGCGGCAGCATCAGGCTTTTGCTCTTCCCTTAACCCGTTTTGGGCTAAAACTCTGGGAGGAACTGCCTGGTAACACTCGCTTCTACGAACTTTGGCTTGTTTTGAACGTTATCGACACGATTTTGACATATTGAATGGCAAGTGAAATGTGTTTTGGCAGCCAGACAACATGACAGACTGGCTGGCAGAGTCTGTGTATCGATGAGAGAGATGGCACGGGGTGTAAGGGCATTCAGGGAATCCACAAATTCCATATCCTGTGTGAGAGGGAGACTCCTCCGACGAAATGCTGTGGCAGCTCCACTGGCGCGCATGTTTGTGGCTGGCATTTTGGCATTCAGCTGCCAAATGGTGCACATGCAAAAATATGCCAAAATTCATTCAACCATCCATCCATCCATCCATCCATCCATCCATCCTGGCGGGAATATATCGAGATGGGTTAGGGGTTAGGAAGGGATACATCGAGCCAGGCATCCATCCTTGTTGACACATGGCCTGAGCTCCCTGTTTCTGCTGCTTTTGGTGCTGCTGCTGCTGCTGCTCCTGCTTCTCCTGCTGCTGCTGCTTCTCCTGCTGCTGCTGCTCCTGCTGCTGCTTCTCTTCCTGCTCCTGCTGCAGCTCCAAGCACTTTCTCCTTCTCCCTTTTCCTGGGTGTTAACACACATCAAATATTGACAGTTTGCTCTCAGCTCTCACTCTGCCAAATCGAATCCTTTGCCTGATGGATGTTTGAGGCTTTCATTTATAGGATTTTAGGATACCAAACTGTTGCATTTATTGGTAGAAATTATTATTAAACCAAGATTTAAGAGGGTTTCTTTAGAAAAATCACTAAAAGAGGCTATAAATAAGATGCTTACCAGGCTTTTTTTATTGTAAAATAATTTTCTAATCATTATTTTCAAGTATTATAAAGAAAAATAAACTTTTATATAAAGTTTCGTTTAAAATTTCTATTAAAAAACCCCATAAAAATCTTTAAAAAACTTTAATTAATCAAAAAACCAAAGAAAAACCTTATAAAAGTTGGATCTTTGAGGCTTTCATTTATAGGATTTGGGGAGACCAAGATTTAAGAGGGTTTATTTAGAAAAATTAGTAAATAAATGAGATCCTTACCTGGCTTTTTCTATAGTAAAATAATTTTCTAACCTTATTTTACAATTTCTACCATGAAAAATCTATTTTTTCTAAATTTTTATTAAAAAACCTTATAAAAATCTTTAATTAAATAAAAAAACCAAAGAAAAACCTTTTAAAGTACCCCCTAGACCGTTGATCATTTCCCTGTTCCCTATTTTCAAATAGGAAATAAATCCCCAGCTCATTGTTTTTGTGGTTATGATTTATCAATGCTTTTAACTGCAGGACAAAGAAGGACATAATTTGCATAAGACTCTAATCAGAGGAAAGGGAAAATCGAGAGAGGGAAAATCGAGAGAGAGGGAAAATCGAGGGAGAGGGAAAATAGAGTAGGAAAAGCAAAGAAGTAAAAAAATGGAAACAGAAGCTGGGAAAACCTCTGAAATGGGAAATGGAAAATGTCAATTGGGGGTACTGCAGTTGAGTGGATGTGTCCTGCCTTGAAGGATGTCCTCTGATTAATGGCTGTGATTTTTTCACATTATCTTTTTTTTTCTTGTTGCCTTTCTTGTGGGTGTTGTTGGCTGGAAATTGTAATTTAATTTAGAGACAGTCTCCCAGTCCCACAAAAAAAATGCAAATGAGGCAACAGCAACAGCAGCAGCTTTGCGTTTTAAGCCGAAGGGAAATTCCTTGTCAATTGCATATCCTTTTCGCATTAATATTTCATTAACAACATTTGTGCGGAAGTTTGATCTTCTGCATCAATGGCTTGTAAAATTGACTTGGCAACAAAAAATAAAAGTTTTCTTGTTGCCTTATTACATTAATTTCATTTGAGTTTTATTCTCTGAATCATCATCCTGTTGATTCCATCCCCCAACTCTCTTTTATATATTTTTTTTTGCCTTTACTGGGTTATGCAAATTTTTTTCTTTTTTTTTTTTTGGCAACCCCTCAGAGCTCTACTTTCAATTTGGCTGAGCAGCCAGCCTCTCCCCTCCCCTCGAGGAGTCGGGCGTAATTTTCATTATTTATATTTTTTCCATTTTACTGATTATGATTTAAGGCCGCGCCGCTGCCACTCTGATTGCCGCGTATCAATTTCGCCAGCGGTTTGCCAATTTTTCAAAATATAAAAAAAAAATATATATAGAAAGCTGCGTTGAGCATCCGCGGCCTTTTTAAATAAGCCATTAACCGCAGTCGAGCGCCGGGGTCCTGCTCGTCCTTGGGTTCGCGTTGGCCAATGTTCAATATATCACAGACAGCGAGGGTTTACTTAGAACATTTTTCTTTGAGTTTAAATAGGAATAAATTATATAGAAATTATTTTAAAAATTATTTGAAGAGCTTATATGGAAATAAATTGAATAAAAATTATTTAAAAATTATTTAAAGCACTTTTTAAATTTATATATAATGAAAATTATATAGGAAACATTTTTTAATAATTTTTGAGGGGCTTTTTAAGTAGTATTTATGTTTTTGAGGTTCTTAAAATTGTATATTTTTTAATTAAAACATTTTCCTTTGAGTTTATATTGAAATAAATTATATAGAAACTATTTTAAAATTACTTAATGAGTTTATATGGAAATAAATTGAGTAAAAAATATTTTAAAATGAATTAAAGAACATTTTAAAGTTATATACAAAGAAAATTATATAGAAAACCTTCGTTTTTGAAGGGTTTTTAAAAATGTATTTCTGTTTTTGAGGTTTTTAGACCTGTATTTCCTTTTTTGTATAAATTTTAAAAGGTGCTTAAAATAAGAAATTTACTTAAAAAATATTTAATTAATTTTTGGAAGGGCTTTAAATTTTTTTAATCTAAATAAATATACAAATTTTAATGTAGAGCCAAAAAATATATAAGAAAATGATATAGAAAAATATTAGGATATTAATAGAAGGCATTTTGAATTGTTTTTAATGTTGTATAAATTTTTAAGCGTAAGAAATATATAATAAAAAAAATAATATATCATATTTATTTATACTAAAATAAAGCCTTACAAGTTTTAAGCTTAATTTAAGCTTTAATAATAAAGTTATTAAGATTTTAAGCAAAAGAATTATTAGACTTTGTCTTTAAATAATAGATTGTCTTAATTATTTTATTATTTTTGCATTTATTAACTGATTTACATAAATATGAATATAAAATTATAATATTATATATAAAAAATATAAAAAATATTTTATTTATATAAATATTATATATTATATATATATATATAAATATTATATATTATATATATAAAAATATTTTATATAAAATTATTTGCCCAAAAAATCCAGCTTCATATATAAAATTCCTCCTTGCAACCATAATTCCCCTTCCCATTTTTTTTTATACATTTTCCCTGCATCCTTAAGGACCTCCTCCATGTGGCAAAAACTGCTAAAGCAACCCTCGCCGGCTGTTGGCAACATGACTGATATTTGCATGATGCCCGCTAACTACGCCTGTCAAGTGGGATTTTGTGCGATTTTTCTTGTAAACGAGCTGCGCGACCCCCGCGAATCGAACGCTCCCAATCCAACCTCCCACCACCCCTCGACCTTGGATGGTTTTCCAAGGGGTGGTGGTGGTGGTGCTGCTGCGGCGGCATGCATGCCGAAAATTGCGTTGTTTTGCGTGTAACCGCGCGTGGTAATCAAACACGCAGTGCGGCCCGCGATCCACCACAAGCGAAAGCTGAAAAAAAGGAAAGAATAAAAAAATATAGAGAGAGGAGGGAGAGGGTGGTGGTCTCTGTGGGTGGCTGGGGGCAGCCCCTGGGCTGTGGGTGGCATTGCCTTTTGGCGGCCCGCAGCCTTGGCTTTGGCGTGCCGTCGTCAATGTCGCTGCCTTTCATTTTTTAAGTTGGCGAAAAATAAATACCTTTTATTTTCGGCAAAAAAAAAGGTTTGATGGAATAAATGTAATAATAAATATAATAAAAAATAAAATAATGAATTATAATATAAGAAAAAATATATCTTTTGCTGGAATTTATTTTCTTTATAGTTTAAGGTATAATTTTATTTAATTTAAATATTTTTCATACTGATTTAGGTTTATTTTCAACATTTTCCCATATATTTTGACCTCTGATTTTGTTTTTAAAAATTGGTGCGTAGTTAAAAACTATTTTCTGCTATTGCAGAAAGCTAAGGACTTTCTTTTATTAAATTTCTGGCTTAGGATAATTTTTCTATATTTTTTTAAGCCCAAAAAAAAACATAATTTCAACATTATTTAATATTTTTGCCTCTAAAGTCAAAGATATTTCTTAAAATATTTTTCTAAACCTCTAAAGGGTATCAGTCATGCCTTAAACATTTTTCTTAAAGCCTTTTGCCTTTTGTGAAGCTCTATTTGTTTTTATTTTATTAAATTCCTGGCCTAGGATAATTTTTCTAATTTTTTTTAAGCCCAAAAAGAGCATAATTTCAACATTATTTAATATTTTTGCCTCTAGACTCAAAGATATTTCTTAAAATATTTTTCTAAACCTTTAAAGGGTATCAGTCATGCCTTAAACATTTTTCCTAAGAGCCTTTTGCCTTTCGTGAAGCTCTAATTTTTTTTATTTTGGCTCGCATATGCCGCGGGGCTTTGCAAAAAAATAAAGAACCCAAAAACTGAGAGGCAGGGCGGGGGCGCTGTTGGCAAATATGTTGCCAATTCGGCGGCGCATTGACGTTTGCCTTTTGTTTGACGACTCCACCCCCCTTGATACTCCCCACCCCGATTTATATATATATATATATATATATAGCTATAGCTTCGAAGCCAGAGAGCCATATCAACAGCTCGACTTAAGTTGCTAACGAGCTGCTGTGTGCGCGGCTTTTCGCCATCGGCGGCTGCCGCAAAACATTAATAAAAATAAAAGGCAGAAAGGCGGAGAAAATTTTGCTTTCCATTTCAAATTTTTTTCATATTTTTTTCTTGCTGTTGTTGTTGATTTTTTTTTTTTTGCGTTCTTGTAATTTTTCAAATATTGTTCAATTTGCAAAAAGCGCGCTTAACGATGTGTGCGTAATTTAAGTGCCGCTGCAGGGTCCTTTCAGGATTCACTTTGATGCTGTTCAATTCGACATTCGGTGCAATCATCAACAACATCATCATCATTGCCAGTGTGCCCCTTCAATCGAAAATATGATTTAATTAATTTGTTTGCCATTTCTTTCTATTTTTTTTTTTGCGCTGTTTCCTGAATTTTATTGATGAAATCAAAGGCTGCCATAAACAAAAAGGGGTTAAAAGGGTGCCAGAAAAAATATTTTAAGGCCTTGGAGGATGGGGAAAATGTAAAAGAATATTTATTTGACCTTTAATTGGGTTTATTTTTAGCGAATTAAGGTTTTATCTTTCTTATAAAACAAGTATCAAAATGCTTATTTGGTATTTTAATTTATTTTTTGGTGATTTCTTTTATTTTGCTATCTTTTTTTTAATTAAGAAGAAAAATACATGCTATTTTTTTGTTATGCATTATATTATATTTATTTATTATTTGTTATGTATAAAAAAATATTTATTATCTAAAATTCCTTTTTTTCCACCATAAACTCTTCATATTTAAATAATCAAGTATTTATTTGTATTAAAAATCCTGTAAAACCGTTTTTTTAACCCTAAGATATGTGACTTTATTTCGAAAATTTCTTCAATGCTTTAACTCTTTTATTTTTGCGCCCAAAATCCGTTTTGGCTAACCACTTAAATAGTTTTTTATCTTGTAATTACCGCCATCGTCAGTAGACGGCGCATCCTGCTTCTGATCCTCCTTTTGCTCCTCCTCCTCCTCGTACTCCTCTCTGCCTTTTGCAGCTTCCTGGCTTGGAAGCTGATTTGTTCCATGTGACAGCCCTCCGTCCCTTTCCTACCCCTCAGGGGGCGTGGCCAGGACCAGAAGAGAAAAGTGTCCACCAACTGCCTGGGCATTGCGTGTGTATTACAATAATTTTTAATTACCGGCGTAAACGTAATTATGAATTTTTATTTCGTATTTCGCAGCTTCTGCTCACAAATTTGCCTTTTTTTCTTCATTTTCTTTGGTTTAACCACACATATATATATATATTTTTCTTCTATATATATATTATTTTGTTTTATTTTGTTCTCTGTGTGACGTTGGCCTTTTTCTACTGCCTGATCCGGTTGCCTGATATGCACAAAGAGGCTTCAGATGTGTGGGGGGCTTCCGGAAAGAGGCGGCGGCGGTGTGGCCAGATTTTTGCGAGTTTCTTAGAAATGGTGTAGAGGGTAGGGCGGGGAAAATATAGAGGAAAAGGGTAGGGAAAAGTAAGGGGGGGAAAAGGGTAGGGAAAAGTCAGGGGAAAAAGGGTGAGGGAAAAGTTAGGGGAAAAAGGGTGAGGGAAAAGTAAGGGGAAAATGGTTAGCGAAAAGTAAGGAAAAAAGGGTATGGGGAAAAGCGTGAGGAAAAAGAGCGGGTAGCGATGTCACAATCACAAGGCGCGACCGGTTGCACGCAATTATCACAAGTGACGTGGAGCGGATATGCTGGGCCAGCAGTCTCCAGGACCTCAGCCAGGATCCAGGCAGGACCCTCTCTCTCTCCGCACCCTGCCGCCCCTGCACTTTTTCTTCAGCGAATAAAACAATAAGTGCTGCATGCTTTCAGGCGCCACTGCGCCAAATGCTTCACGGCAGCCAAATGGCCACCAAAAGGGGGGTTTTTTTTTGGGTTGGTTCGCAAAAGGGGGTGGGGGGGCAGTTCAGAGATTTTTATGGTTGCCCGCAGCGTTGGGCGCCTCATTACTGGCTACTGGAGCAATGTGGGTGGCAACTGGGGAACGTTGGGGAATGGGAAAGGGGGTAACGGAGCGACGTGTAAGTCGGGGGCTCATCAGCCTTAACCCTTTTCCGCCGGCCGGCTAAAATGCCTTCGCCAAGCGGACTTTGCACGGAAAGAAATTGGGAAAAGATTAAATAAATTAAAGAAAATATGGGAAAAGAGAAAACATTTTAAGAAAACATTACAAAAAATGTATGGATATAGAAAATATTCAAAAGAAAAATTGAGGAGAGAGAAAATATTAAAAATAAATAAATGGGTTGAGAAATTAAATAAAAAATAAAAGTATTCAAATTTAGGGAAAAAACAATAAAAGTAAAAATACTTATAATATCATTTTTAGTAATTTTTTGATATTTTAAATTCATTTTTTATACATTTTATGCATTAAAAAATAATATATGCAGAGAAAAAAAATATTAAAGTCTAGTAAAAATTAATACAAGTAAATAAGACCTAAAATATAATTCTTTTTAATTGAAATTCAACCTTTATAAATCTTAAGTCGGGGTTTCTAACCAAAGCAAAAGTTCGCCTTAGCTTATAAAGTAAAAAATGGCTTATAATTCTCAAAGAGTTCTAGCTACAAACTGCAAATATAATCGGTGAATTTAGTGATGAATAATAGGTGATGAATAGGTGAATCCGGCTTTTCATTCTATATCTTTAACTAAATTACACATTTAAGCCTTAAAAAGGGTTGTAAATTGTTTGCATATATTTTTTATATTATTTTCATTTGTTTAGAAAATATTTTCTTATATATCCCAGATTTCTATCCCTATTTTTTACAGTGTTTCCCTACTTCTCATACCCTTTTATATATAATTTTTTTTGTAGTTTAAGCTGACGCTGCCGCGTTGCATTTTTAGCTTCTTCATTGCGCTTAAGGACTTTTGACTTTTGTTTTATTAGTTGTGACCCCATCCTCCAGCTCAGCCCAGCCCAGTCCGCCCCCTTAACCCCTGACCTCTTACTCCCGCTCAACCCTAATGAGGTGGAGATGAGGAGGAGGAGGAGAAGGCGGACTTCTTACTTAACCAACTCGGTGGGGTTTTTTCTTTCTTTTTTACGAACTCAGTGTGTGTGTGCCGCTGCTGTCTTTCTCCCACTTTCTCTCTCCCTCCTCCGCCTGTATTGCCATCTCTTTCTGTCATAGTATTTCTCATATTTTTAATTTCTGCACTTTGTCCCTATTTATCCTGGCGTTGGCAGTTTTTAATTTCTCTGCTTTTCCGGTGCAAAGTTAATGAATAATTGTGCGCACTTTTGCGGCAAAAAACGGCGACGGCGACAACTCTGGCGCGGCGCTGCATGTGCAACAGAGATGGCCATAGAGTGTATGAGTGTATGGGGTTAAGGAGAGAGAGAGAGAGGGAGAAAGGCTATATAGTGGAGATAGAGTGGCGCGCTGAATGGCGCAAAGTGTGATTGCATCCGGCGCCTTAATGAGTTCTTGATTTAATTCTTTTTCAGCTGCCTTTCGTTTGGTTTCCTCTTCCTTCTTTCTACCGCCCCCCTCTATCTCTCTCTCTACCATTTTTCTCCACTATTTTTCCTAGTATTTCCCAGTCCCAGATTTAACCCTCTGAAAACCCCCGCCCGTGAAATGACGTTGATTTCTTGCCATTTTCAGCAGCCAACGTCCAGTGCCGATGTCGCCTTTCAGTGTCATTGTGACTGGGAAATTGGTTGACACGGAGGAAAATGTGGCAGGGAATTTTCCAAGGAAAATGAGGAGGGGGTAACAAAAAAAAGAGGTAAAGCTTAGCTTAAGCGGAAACGGAAATAAGGCAGCTACACTCTTTTATAGAAATAAATAAATAAATACAAAGTTTTAAATACAAATTATTAAAAGAGATCTTTAAAAAATGCCACAAAAATACTGAAAATATATAAAAATAAGCTTCATTTCCCAGGCATCTATATTCTATGAAATTTTCCTTTTCTAAAATATTTTAAACCTCGAAAAATCACCTCACCTGACAACACCTCAGCATCTGAAAAAGCGCAACTCCTTCGACACTAATTTGTCTTCAATGAAGTACTAAATGAGCTGCTCAAGTGGCCAGGGCTTTTCCCCCCTGACTTTTCCACTTGACTTGGACTCCGGCTCGGACTCCTTTGGAAAAGTGCGTGTCCAAAAAAGGCAGGACAGAGAACAGCATAACAAAGGGCGGCAGGACAATGGACAAAGGCAGGCGACAAAACCAAATCCGAGAGCAACTCCCAAAGAATCCTTGAAAACTCCTCCTCTCCTGGGAACGCAACGGAATCAAACTGAAGTGCCAAAAAAAAAACAAAAAGGACAACGGAATAGAACAGGGGAATGCCTTGGGATTGGAACTAAAAAGAAAGAAAAAAGAAAATAAAATGAAATGGAAAATCTTAAGGAAAAAGGAGTCTTTGGATAAAGTCGGAACAAAGCCAATGCGTAATCAAAGTGCTCGATGTGGCGGTCTTCTACTCTAACTCCTAATTTTTCGAGTTCAAACCAAAAATTACACTGAAAAAAATTAAGAAAATATCAATTTTTTAAGATATGTATAAGAATAATTTTTTAATTGATTTTTAATTAATTTTTACTTAATTTTTACTGGTTTTTTACTTAATTTTTTACTTGAGTTTAACTTAATTTTTTTTAAATCAAAAATTACACTTAAAAAAATCAAGGAAATATCAATTATTTAAGCTATATATAAGAATGATTTTTAAATTGATTTTTAATTAATTTTTACTTACTTTTTACTCCATTCTTTACTTGATTTTTACCTTATTTTTTCGCTTGATTTTTTCTTTGAAATCTATAAACTTAACATTACACTGAAAAAATAAGGAAATATTAATTCTTTAAGCAATATATAAAAATGGTTTTTATATTGATTATTAATTAATTTTTACTTACTTTTTACTCCATTTTTGACTTTAATTTTACCTAATTTTTTCAATTTTTCAATTTTTTCAATTTTTTTTTTCAAAAATTACACTGAAAAAATCAAGGAAATAACATTTCTTTAAACAATATATAAGAATGATTTTTACGTAATTTTTTACTTGATTTTTTCCCTGAAGTCTTTAAACCAAAAATTACACTGGAAAAATCAAGGAAATATCAAGTATTTAAGCTATAAATAAGCTTTATTTTTAAATAGATTTTTACTTCATTTTTTAATAGAGTTTTACTTGAGTTTTACCTAATTTTTCACTTGATTTATACCTTGATTCTACCCTTAATTTTTCCCTTAATTAATATTTTAAAGTTTTGGAGCCCAAAATAATTTCCCAGTGCCCACCAGACGACGCCACATCGTCGTCTTCTTAGGTGGGGATCAGCCTCAGCATCGGCTATAGCCAGGACTAAACAATATATATACATAGATCGGGGGAGTGGGTTTTTTGGCGACTGGCAAGCTAGGAGGCCCTGCATGGGTCCATTCCTGGCGTTCGTCTGCCTGTCAGACACAATGAGCATCATTGTGTTTTAAGTGCGTTTGTTGTCCTGCCTCGGAGTCCTTTTCCCTGACACCCATCTCCCATCCTCCTTCTTCTTCTGCCTTTTTGGTCTGTTCTGGCCGATCCCTGCTTCCTTGCTTCGGTCGGTTGTTTATTTATTCTTTTTCCTGGCCACCCAACCAGCCAACCAACCAACATTTTTGGCATCGGCTTGCCAGGGACTTCCGTTTGTCCTTTTTTGGCGAAAGAAAGACACTTTACTTTTGCCCATTGTCTCGGTGTTTCTCTGACTATCTCTTTCCCCTCTCTTTCTCTCTCCCTTTTTTGGATGCCCCAAATGAAAAGCGTTTTCAAATTAATTGATTAAAGTCCATTACAAGTTGCTGCCAAATGACAACAGTGGCAATTGTATGAGAAATGACTGCCAAAGGACCAAGGACTTTCTCTGTTTGACATTGGCAAAACGTAAGGGGAAGGAAAGACTTGTGGGGAGCAGAAACTCTGAGGGATTACACATATGGCAGGGCTCATTGGTCACAAAATGGAAGGAAAGCCTGGGATATAAGGTTTTTAGTGTGAAATAAGGTTTAGAGAACCTCAAGGTGTTTGATTGAAAAGCAATTTAAATATATAAATAACTCGAGAAATATTTAGTTTATTTTATAAATAATTAATTAATAATTAATAATCAAAAACATATAAAAACCTAAGAAATACTTTAATAAAAAATAAAAATATAAAATTCAACCCCAAACTGAATAAAAAATTGAATAAAAACTACTTAAAGATTTTTCTTATACGAAATATTTAAATTTAAATCAAAAACTTATGAATTAATATGAAAAATATTTAAGTAAAAATTAAAAATATATAATCAAACCCCAAATAATATTATTTCTTACTGAATTTTATTGAATAACAAGTATTTTGGGATTTTTCTTATATAAATACGGAATATTTAAATTTATATAAATACAGAATATTTCAATTTATATCAAAAACTTATAAATAGATGAAGAATATTTAAGTACAAATTTAAAATATATAATAAATCTCTAAATAATATTATTTCTTGCTAAATTCCTTTAAATAAAAAATTCTTTGGGTTTTTTCCTTATAAAAATGCAGAATATTTAAATTTATATCAAAAACCTATAAATAAATTAAAAATACTTAAGTAAAAATTATAAATATATAATTAATATCCAAATAATACGACTTCTAGCTAAATTTTCTTATAGAAAAAATCTTTTAAGATCTTACTGGCTCTTGTTTTCTTCTTGTTAATTTTCCTAATTAAATATTTAATTTAATTTCCTATTTTTATACATAAAAATCAACAAATAATTAATATAAAGAGCTCCTAAGAGAAATTCCCCCCAAAACTCTCACCAAACTTAACCACTAAATCGCTCAATCACAGTTTTCCTCCCCCCTGAAAAGCCATACGGAATTTCCTCATTTGGCCTAAGCTAAGTGGCCAAGTCGAAAAGCGGAATTTTGTGGAATTTTCCGGAGGAGACAAACACCTCCAGGAAAAGCGATAGAAAGTCCAGCTGCATCTTCGAGGCTGCCTTATATTTATGTACGGCTGGCCAAAAGAATGCCCGGCCATTTCTCAGTGAGTGACTGTCACTGGGAAGGACCTTCCCTGGCAGCGGAAAAAGGAAAGGGAAGTGGTAGAGTTTGGAGGCAAGAATATTTGCTGGCTGGCGGGTCGGTCGTGCACGGCGAACAAATCAAACTTGTAAATTAGCAATACTCATTGACAAATATTTCATTCAGACAGTCTGCTGCCCGGCTGCCTGGCTGCCCATCTGTACGGGGTTTCCAGGATCCTCGTCCTTTTGTGCAATATTTCAAACACGAACTTTGCGCGCCAAAGATTAATTAACTTATGTCAAAGTAATTTTCAACGTTCGTTAAGGCGACACGAGCCTGTCCTTTGGTATCCAGCATCCACCACCACCACTCCTCATCCTGCCAGGACTTCTGTGCCGCCAAGAGGAGTCTGCAGCCAGGCGAAATTGATTGTCAGTCATTCAAAGACATTTTTTCCCATTTGGCCAGGGCTTTTCTCAAAGACAGAGGCAGGCAGGCAGGCAGGCAGGAGAGGTGGTTTTGGTGGGGAGTTGGCCCAAAGATATTGGCTTTTAATGGGGGTTGGCCGGCAGTCGCATTGCGGCTTACCAAAGGTCAGGAGGCGGGGAATATTGTTAGTTATTTCTGGGGAGCAGGGACAGGAGCAGGAGCAGAAGCAGGGACAGTAGCGGGAGCAGTAGCAGACACAGTCAATAAGTAAATAAATGAATGTAATTACAAGCTAAATAAACACCAATGCGATTAATGGGGATTTTTCCCGCTCACACACACACACACACGCTAGGGAGGGGGCGAAAAAATATACAAATAAAACACACAAAAATTTGTCACTAAAGCAGCTTTAATTTGTGGTTTTACTTGAACTTTAACTTGCACCTGTGGGCACTATTGCGGTTTTAGATTTGAATTGATTTTATTAAGACAGCAAAATGTTAAATTTAAGCTTTTCTAAGTTTAAACTTAAGATTAACAGGTACCCTTGACAGGTACTCCTAACAGATACCTTTAACAAGTACTCCTAACAAGTACTCCTAACAGGTACTCTTAGCGGGTACTCCTAACAGGTACCTTTCACAGGTACTCCTAACAGGTACTCCTAACAGGTACTCCGAGCAGGTAATCCTAACAGGTACCCCTAACAGGTACTCCTAACAGGTACTCCTAACAGGTACTCCGAACAGGTACCTTTAACAGGTACCTTTAACAGGTACCTTTAACAGGTACTCCTAACAGATACTCCTAACAGATACTCCTAACAGATACTCATAACAGGTACTCCTAACAGGTACCTTTAACAAGGACCTTTAATATTATACTGACTATTCCTTGAATTTTTCTTATTTAATTTGTATTCATTATTAATTTTGTATTTATTTTCCCATAACCCTAAGACTTTAAGCTTATTTTAACAAGTACCCCTTAAAGGTAGCCTTAACAGGTACTCCTAACAGGTACCTTTAACAGGAACCCTTAACAGGTACCTCTAATATTATCCTGTATTTGTATTCATTATTAATTTTCTATTTATTTTCCTATAACCCCAAGACTTTAAGCTTATTTTAACATGTACCTTAGGCCTTTAGCATGTACCTATTTTATTTAAATTTTTATTGTACAAAAATCTCGCTTTTCTCTATTTAAATAAATTTTTAAAAATATTTCTCTATTGATAAAAATTATACAAAATCTTTTCAAGCTTGGATCTCAACTCCAACATATTCCCACGTTCTTCAAAGGCATATTCCACGTGTTATTTTCTTTTTTCTTGTAATTTTTCACGATTTTTTTTTATTTTATTTTTGGGCAAAGGACAAATATGCTAAGAAGTCGCGGCCGCAGCCTTTGCATAAAGTAGAAATTTACACATTCTTAGCAAAATAAATACGCAGGCACAAAGCCAGAAAAAAAAGGAGTACGAAAAATGCGAAATAAAATAAAAAAAAGGATAACGTGAAATGTAGGAGAACAAAAAAATAGCGGCAAAGGAAAACATGCAGATTTTCTGGCGAATGTGGGAAAAAATCCGCGCCAAAGTAACCAACTTGAGTGAAAATTCTTATAATTTTTACAACCTCCTCGCGCACACACACACACAACACACATTTCCACAAAGTAACTCAGGTCAGGCAGGCGACGTTGGTAAGCTTTTTTTTTATTTTTTTGGCTAAAGGCTTAACAAAAAGGAGTTCGTGGTGGAAAGGGGTACCCAGCAGGTTAAGAAAATGCTGGAGAAAAAAAAAATAAAAGAAAAGCGAACATAAAGAAGATTTCAGCTCGTCATTTATGCGTTTATCTGCGGCCGCCAACAAACGCGCAATGTGGCAAGTTCCCCTTTTTTCTGCTCGCTTTTCTGGCAAGTGGGGTGTGTGTGTGTGTGTTGAGTGTGTGTGTGTGTGTGTGTAGCAGGTGTAGGGTGCTGGGTGTTAAGACTGTGCCTTTGTGACTAAAGGCAGCCAGTCGGTGACGACTTCTTAGTATTCTTGTTGTATGTTTTCTTGGCCTCAAAATTTAGACAAGAAAATATTTAAATATATAAAAAATATATCAAAAAAATTATTTTTAAATAAAATAAAATATGCAAAATGTTTTATATAATTTATATATATTTTTTTAAACATTATACCATATTTAAAATAAATTATTTATAAATTTTAAGCACAAAAAAACGTAAATGAATGAGTGGATAATGGAAAAAAAAGCCGGCCTAGTTTCTTGTGTGTTTTTGGCTTAAAATAAAATATAAAAAATACAAATAAATTGAAAAAAATAAGAATAAAATATTAAAAATAAAATAAATAGTTTATAAATATTTTTCTTATAATGTATACACATTTAAAATGATCTATTTATTTTATATTTTAAGAATAAAAGAAAGAGATTAGCATAAGAAACTTTGGTAAACATTCTGTGTGTTTTTGGCTTAAAATAAAATATAAAAAATATATATACAAGTAAAATTTTATAAGTAACATTAAATATATAATTCCTAGATATAATTTCTAATATTTTATAAATATTTAAACATATACGCTTAAATATTTCAAGAAAGAAAAATGAAAAACAGTAAAAGGAAGCTCAACAATTTTTTTGTGAGACTTAAAATAGTTTTTGTTTTTATTTTCGTATACAAAATCACTTTATTTTATTTTACAAATTATTCTTAGATATTATTTTTCATTTATATTTATTTATTTATATTTATTTATATTTATTTATATTTATTTATATTTATTTATATTTATTTATATTTATTTATATTTATTTATATTTATTTATTTATATATTCATTTATTTTTTATATTTTTTAAATAAATACATATTTTTGTTACTTTTTAAATGTCTTCCTGGCCGATCCAAGCCCAGCCTCCTTTTTTTTTGCTAAGTGACAAGTTTTCCCCCCGACAGATGCCCAAAATTATGCAACTGCAGGCGGCTGTAAGGAAGCGGGGAAAAAGGACATGTGCGACCGCTTGCAAATCTTTGCTTTTCTCTGCCTTTTCTCTCTCTCTTGATTTTTTTTTTTTTGTAACAAACAAAGACAAAAAAGCAGGGAAAAATTATATTTAAGAAGATGACATTTTGCAAGGGACAAAGCCGCTGCGCGGCTTCAGCTGCGGTTCCCCGTGCGTGTGAGCCTTGTTTTTTTTTTTGTTTTGCCCAAGCTTCTTGCATTGTTTGCCCGGCCGTCTGCCCAATTAGCCCAAGACTTGGCCAAAAACAGAGAGAAAGAGAGCAGCAGCAGCAGGACCTCTTAATTAGGAGTGTTTATGTTTATTTGCCAAAGGATTTGGCCACACAAAAAAAAAAAGGCAAGGAACCTGCACTAAGCTGCGTGTCTTGGCCAAAATCTTCTAAGCCCAAACAACAGTTGTATGTTGTTTGTATTATTTTGTATTTTCTGGTGTGTGTAAATGTGTGTGTGTCCTGGTACTGCTCCTTTTTAATTAACATTTAACACCCTTCTCCTGCTTTTTACCCTCCTGAAGTGGCGAAAAATGACATACTACATCAAAGGCCAAAAAAAATATAAAATGGGAAGGTAGAAGGCAAAGCGAGACAGATTAGGACAGTGGGCGGCTAGTGAAGGGGGCGTGGCAGCCATTACACGCGTTAATTTCATTAAAATTAAACACATGCCTGGCCAAAAACAAAAGGCCGCCGCCATGGGTTAAGTTAAGTAGCCCTTTTCCGGGCTAATATAAAAATAACATTAGCCCCCGTGTTTTCAGGTCTTCTCTTCTTTTATTTATTTTATTTTATATTCCACCTTAAAAAATAGACAAAAACTTGGGGTGTGTGTTTTACCTTTTTTTTTTTTGTATTTTTTCCTGGCCGACAATGAGCTGCGTTTTACGTGTGCATCTTTGCGGCGCTGTGTGTCGCTTCTGGCTGCGCTTTTTTGTATCTCGTCGCCAGGCTGTCAAACGTGGACTGCATACTTTTAGGCTGCCACTGTTTTTCCACCTTTCCCCCCCACTCACCATCTCTATCTTTATGTGTTATTTTCCCTGTTTTTCCCAGGGCTTTTCCCATGGATTTGTCGCCGCCACAAATGAAATGCGGAACAGGGATTACACGGCCTTAGAAGAGCCGCTGGCAGGCGTGGCAGGCAGCGTGTCTATAAGTGAGTGAGGGTCCTTGGCAGGCCAAGTGTCCAAGTGCATTCCAGTGGCTACAGTGAACACTGGAAATGTTAAAAAATAAAATATAGAGAAAATATAGAGATGAAATATTACAAAGGAAATAAAGAAAAATATATGAAAGAAATATAAAAGAAATTCATAGTAAATAAATAATCAAATTCAGGGTTTTTTCAATTTCAAAAGCTTGAAAGAAAGGTCTTATGTGATCTCTAAGCTTGCAAATATTTCTATTTGCTTATTTTTTGTTTAAGAAACAAGTTTTTAATATTAATTTAACAACAATTAAGCTATAAATTAAAAAAAAATGTTATTAGTCTATTTAAAACCTTTAAAATCTAAAAAATACTCTAATCAGAACATAAACTGCAATAATACATAATTTAATTTAAGAATTTACAGCACTTTAGTTCCAATAAATTTAATAAATTTATTAAGCAATTAAAAACCTTCAAGGAAAGCTATTAAAAATTACTTAAACAAAGGTTAAACCATAATAAATTAATTATCGAAGGAAACCTATCGATAAACCTATCGAAGGAAGACATATTAACAAATGTTTAATGTTGTCTTATAATATAAATATAATAATAAATACATCAAATAACTAATTATATATATAAGACTTTTAATTTAATAATAAATAAAATAAAGTTATTAAATTAATATTTAAATAACTAATTATGTATTTAAGTACTTATTAAACTTAATTAAAGTCAAGTAATTAAAAGACTTTTAATTAAACGATTCCAGTCTTTCAACAAAAGCTTAAAGTAGGCCTTAAATAATTCCCTTTTTCCCCAACTTTTCTAGCAGAAACCGCAGAAAACCCCACAGATGCCGATGCCGATTTCCGAAATCAAAATAGGAAAATGGGAAAATAGGAAAATGGGGAAAATAGTAAAATGGGAATAGGAAATGGGCAAAAACTTTAAAGCAATCAATCCCAGCACAAGTCCATTGAAATCCGCAAAACAAATACAAGTGAAAACAGAGCAAAAACCAAATTGGGAAAATGAAGGGAAAACCAAGGGAAAAACATTTCGGAAAAGGCGGAAAACTAAAGCTAAATGCTTCGCGTTTTCTGCCTGGCAAAAATTAAAAGCAGCTGTCAAATGCATTTGATAGTTTTTAACCCTATACGGCTAAAGGGGAGCCCCCCTTTAACCCACTCAAGCCGTGCGCCCGCAAAACAACAAATAGAAAATTATGCTTCAATAAATAAATTTGCCTATGAAATCAACTCTGTGTGTGAGTGTGTGTGTGTTTGAGTGTGTGTTTAAGGGGGATTTTCGAGTAATTTTCCCTCTGTTTTCCTTACAGTTTTGATTTGGTCTGTGTGCGGAAAAGGTGCGATTAATTGAAGAGATTTCAAAGGAGAAAGGGAGCCACAACTGGAACCAGGACTAAACCGAACATTTTGAAAGGTTTTTCGAAGGGAAACCCCCTTCTGGATGCTCTTTTTTGTATAATTTTTAAATGAATTATTTATTTAAAGCTAATTTATATTTTTAAGAGAATTTATAAAGCTTTATTAAGGCAAAACTAATTAATTTTTAAGGGAAAATACTAAAAATTAGCATATATTATAAGTTTAAATAGTTTATTTATTTATTTAAATATAAAATATATTTTTAAAAGAATTTATGAAGCTAGAAAATAAATATTAAAGGCAAATACTTAGAACGAGAAATTAAATATAATAAATATTGCCTGTAAAAATTAATTTAAAATTCTATAAAATTCAAAAAGGGTATTTTTTGGTTAGTAAAACTGAAAAGGAAAACTAAAAAGGATCCAGGATAACTGGTAGACTGACAGCAAAGACGGCTAGTTTTTTGTTTACTCAAGCCCACACACATGTGCCTTGTCTCGGCGTCCTTCTATTTTCATTGATAATAAAAGGATAATAATAAAGTGCGCGTCGCGGCAAATATTTGGCCCACCAACAGTGCATATATATATCTGTAAATATCTGTATATATATCTGAATATATCTGTATATATATATCTGCATATATATATTTATAATCAGAACTGGCATTGGAAACAGACAGGCGACCCTTTCATCTGAATGCTCACGAAAGTAGGTGTGGTGCCGGTGTCTCTGTTTTCTGTTCTCTGTGTGTGAGTTTTCCTTTTGGTATTTATTGTTTTCGACATATTTGTGGCTCTGTTTATTTGGCGCAGGATATTTTGTTCCTTTTTTGGCAACGGTATGGTGGGTTTCCCCTGTGAAATCTGCCATGAAACCTCTACGGTTTTTAGAGGCATTGCTTAATTAATGTGAACACGATTGCATCTGGCGGCGGGACTTCGATGGATCTAAAGCTAAGAAATAGGAAAAGGATAAGAATAAGCAGTCTGATGCAAATGGTTAAGGTTTTAGCCTCGAGGAAGGCCGCGATGACAGGATAACAGGCAAAGGACAGAGGCCAGGTCTGGGAAAAGCTTCTAAAAAACGTTTTTTTTTGTAGAAATAAATTTTTGCTTAATATTTTTGTATTGGTATTTGTATTTAATACATATTTTAAAATATATTTTTGTATATTTTCATATATTTTCAAATATTTTCAAATATTTTCAAATATCTTCAAATATTTTCAAATATTTTCAAATGTTTTCAAATATTTTTAAATATTTTCAAATATTTTCAAATATTTTCAAATATTTTCAAATATTTTTAAATATTTTCAAATATTTTCAAATATATTTTCAAATATTTTCAAATATTTTCAATATATTTTCAAATATTTTCAAAATTTTTAAAATATTTTCAAGTATTTTCAAATATTTGCAAATATTTTCAAGTATTTTCAAATATTTTCAAATATTTTCAAATATTTTCAATATATTTTCAAATATTTTCAAATATTTTCAATATATTTTCAAATATTTTCAAATATTTTCAAATATTTTCAAATATTTTCAAATATTTTCAAATATTTTCAAATATTTTCAAATACTTTCAAATATTTTCAAATATTTTCAAATATTTTCAAATATCTTCAAATATTTTCAAATATTTTCAAATGTTTTCAAATATTTTTAAATATTTTCAAATATTTTCAAATATTTTCAAATATTTTCAAATATTTTCAAATATTTTCAAATATTTTCAAATATTTTCAAATATTTTCAAATATTTTCAAATATTTTCAGATATTTTCAAATATATTCAAATATTTAAAAATATTTTCAATATATTTTTAAATATATTCAAATATTTTCAAATATTTTCAAATATTTTCAAATATTTTCAAATATTTGATAAGCAAATAAAAATATTTTCAAGCTTAGAGAACACCTAAGACCTTTCCTTCAAGTTTTTGCAACTAAAAGAAAACTTAATTTGATTATTTATTTATTATATATTCTTTTTATATATTTTTCTATATTTCTTTTGTAATATTTCAGATATTTTCAAATATTTTCAAATATTTTCAAATATATTCAAATATTTTCAAATATTTTCAAATATTTTCAATATATTTTGATACATAATTCTTCTTATAAGTTTTTCCTTGGCCCATCTCCTGGGTTTGCCTCTCTGCCACCTGTCCTGCCTGCTCCTAGCTTCCTTTGAGTCCAAAACTAACCTCTGGTTAACCCCAAGACTTCGACTGGCATCCTTATTCGGTGCTCGACAGGAAGTAAAACGGAGCGTTGACAGTGGACAACATAAATTAACCAAAGTTGTATTTAAATCGAAAGGCGAGATTGTCATCTACAAGCGATGATTAGGCTTCTGTGGCTGCTTTTCTGCGTTGCGGCTTCTTCTACACCGGTTTTTTGACCCATTTTTGGGCTTTCAACCTCTGTTTTTTTTTTGCTTGGTTTTCTTTTAGTTTTTTTTGTTCCTTATTGTTTTTCCATTGTTTTTATTTCGGGTTTTTTCCTTGGCTTTTGCCTATCGCAAATGTGCGATGCTGCGGCCTTTTCGGGTTGCAGATACTTCACTGCAGGCAAAGAAAATGTTTCAGAAAATGTTTCAAATATTTAAAGGCTTGAAAAATATTAAAATAATTAAAGAAATCTATTTTTATTTAATATACAAACCAAAAAATTAAAGAAATATGTTTTAATTCAAAATAAATCCGAAATAATTAAAAAGAAATAGCATTTAGTAAAAGAAATATATTTTTATTTAGCAGAAATACCCACAAAAACCAAGTTAAAACTCTAATAAAACCTCTAAATCATATTTAGTATTAAATATATTTTATTTTAAGCTATTCGAACCTTTATTTGAAATTTTTCTGAGTGCATCTTTAAGGCAACATCTATCAGCCGGCGCACAAACATAATTTGCCATTTATGACAAATTGATAATCGTTAACAAGTTTTGTTCGGGGCACGCACCAAGTCTCTACCTCTACCTCTCCCTCTCTCGCTCTTTATGTCTGCAAAAATATGGCTAATTTGCATACAATGGCCAAAAGCCACGAGCCTTTGGTCGGATCGGGATTGTACGCACTTTTGGCCACATCGATAAGCGCCACTTGTCGCGGGTTAAAGTTCGACAGAGAATGCACAAAGAAGTTACAAAAAGAGAGTTTTATTTAGTGACTGAAAGGGTTTTTTTAAATAGGAAATGTTATATTTTAAATAGGGAAAATATAAAATATTATATTTTAAATAGGAAAAATACCAGGGAAGCAGTTTAAGTAATTAAAAATTAAAGAAATTAAAGGAAACTAAATTTATTTAATGCAAGAAACTTAAATAAATCAAGCTTAACAAATTTAAATCAATTTTCTGGCTGAAAAGTATTAAAATATTGAAAAATTTATTTTTAAATGAGCTGTAATTAAGAAAAATAATTAAAGTACTTTAATATTTGTATGAAAATTAAATTTATAAAGTTTATAGATTCCAATTTCTAGCAAAACCAATTTAAAATAAATTTTGCAGGCAAAGAAGAGCTTAAAATATTTTAAAAAAGTTTAAAATAGTAAAAGTTCCAAAATACATTTATAAAAATTAAGAAAACATAATTTTTGGAATATTTTATATTTAAAATACACTTAAAGTTTGGTTTAAAATAGGTTAAGGTAAAGGAAGTAAATAAATTTTAGCTTTTTCCATTAAATTCTGTTTTAATTTGGTATTAAAATACTTTTAAAAAATTCCTACATAAAAAATAAAATGTATTAATTGTTTATGTATTTTATTTTATTAAATTTACACTTTCTTTTAAAGGTTCCCGTATAAAACTAAATGTTCCTTTTATTAGAAATATATAATTACAGCTTCATTTAACGATTCACTCAATTTGTAACTCAGTTTCTGGGATATACACGCTCTCACTCATTTTAGACACTCACTCGACACACTCACTCACTCAAGGGACTTCCCCTCTTTGAGTGGAAAGCCCAACTAGAGCGGACTTTTTCGAACTTAGCAAGGGGAAATCTAGTTCGAAAATGTTAGCTCACTCAATGAGACAGAGAAAATCCACGAGAGAAAGATAGCGAAAGCATAAGTGAGAAAGGGAGAAAGAGAGCATGAGAGAGAGCAAAGAGGGGAGGGCGACGAGTGAATTGAGAAAGGGGAAATTCCCGAGTGACTGAGTCACAGCTTAAGCACACACAAATGAGTTAATTTGCATAAATAATAATTATGGAAGTTGCTGAGAAACTGAGTTTTGGTATATAAATTTATAAAATGAATAAATAAAATAATTAATATATAAATATATGTAATTTTTAGTTACTTTAAATATTTATTTATATTTTATTTTAGGTATTTTAAAGACATAATATTTAAGACTGTAGAAAATCTTCTTTAGGTTTTGTATTTAATTTATAAACTAAAAAAAACCTAAGAGAACTTATTTTTAAGTTAATTAAGTATCAGATTTTTGTGGGTTCTTTTCTTAACCGCCTGTACTCCCTTTTAAGCCAACTTAAGCCCCAAAAACTAGGCCCTCAACATGAAGCCAGTTCATCAGAAAGGCGTCAACGGGCGATTGGCACACATATGGAGCACACAGGAGACAAGGACACACACTGGACAGCGCAATATGCACTCCGTTTTTGGGGGGGGGGGGGGAAATCATCCAGTCCTGGATGAGGGATAACGGCGACAACAGGACTACTCCGAAAAAGGATGCGCGACATCATTTGTCAAAAGCCAACTTTTTGACATTTGCCGCGTTTCGCAGCGAAAGTGCGTGGCGGCGGCCTTCGACGCCCACCCGTACCCCCCACAGCCCACGATGTCTGGTAGTGTATGTGTGTGTGTGGGAGTGTGGCTGTGTGTGTGTGGCAAACAACAACAATAGCCACTCGATTGTCCTCGACTGACCGGAGCGATGTTTATCATTATTATCGCCACTCGCGTCCACTCAGCGAGCCAAAATCATAGGCTTGACTTGATTTTAGACTGTTTGCTTTTGAAACCGACCTGGTCACACTCTAACTTTTTCATTTGCGGTTATAATTCTCAAGTGCTAAGTTTGTGAAAGGAGAAAATGATCATTTAAGAGTCTTGATGGAGGGTTTTGATATATTTATTGTATTTTAAATTATAATAATATATAAAAGCTAATTACTTACAATTTAAATTATTTATTTAGTTATTTTTATATATATTTATATTTCTTTTCAATTTTTTTCACGCTTTATATTTTCTTTTAATTTTATTTCCCAACTTAAGAGCATTTAATGTTCGCCTCTTGTCTTAGTTTTGACATTTGCTTCAATCTTACGTTGATTTTGGCAACTGATTGTGGTTAAGTCTCCACCAATAACTGCCAGGACCTCCCACTGTTCTGCTGGCTCCTCCTGTTCCGCTTCTCCTCCTCCTCTCTCTCTCTCCTTCTCTAGAGAGAACACTTTCATTTAATTTCATAATTATCAGACGAAATTGAAGGGCATGGGGCACTGGCAAACCGAAAACCATACGAAATTGTGACACACCAAAGGGCTCTCTGGCCACTCCAGATATGTATAAATATATCTAAATACATATATACAAGTTTATATATGTATGTATTGGATATATAAACCTTTGCAGTCGCCCTTCAGAGCACTCTTTGGCTGGAAAAAAAAAAAAACAGAAAGCGGACCGTTGAGTTCAGTTTTTGTTTAGTTTTGGTTCGAGTTGTTGCCTCATCTCCCAACTATGCGCAGTTATGGACACGTACAGGGATTAACCCATTGAAGTCAGCAAAGAGGGAATATTAAAGCTAAAGCTGGCGAGATTTTAGAACGGAAATTTGTTTTATTTTCTTAATTTTTTCAAATATTTTTGTGGAAAGTTTTGGTATTTTTTGCTATTGAGTTTGAATATCTTTTGGAATATTTTTGGGTGTTTAGGATATTTCTTTGATATTTTAAAATATTTGTTGATGCTTAAGGTATTGATTTATATTTTTATATATATTTTGATATGATATTTTATATATTGACGTATTTTTTTTAATTTGGAAATATTCTTTGAGTTTTTTTTAATATTTTAAGATTTTTTTGATATTTTAAGTTATTAGTTGTATATTTTGTGATATTTTTTAATATTTTGAGGTATTCTTTGATATTTTAAGCAATTATTTATACATTTTAAGATATTTTTAGATATTTTTAGATATTTTTAGATATTTGTTGTATTTTAAGTTATTTGTTGTATATTTTGAGATATATTTTAATATTTTGAGGTATTTTTTAATATTTTAAGTAATTATTTATATATTTTAAGATATTTTTTGATATCCTGAGATATTTTTGTTACTTTTATAATTTTTTTTTTGATTTTTTGTGATATTTTTTTAGATATTATGGAGATATTTCTTGATATTTTGCTATTTCCCTGGCAAGTTATAAGTCTGGAAGCAGCTTTTTCCACTTTCTTTCCTTTTTTTAATTATTTTATATGGATTTTATATTCTTTTTAAATATATTTACAATATTTTCTGTAAAAAACAATATAGAAATTATCTTAAAAGAAATATTCTAAAATTATACCCCCTACTCAATGGGTTAATAGTGCCTTCTGGGGGGGTTAGGGCTGCTGTATGTGGGGCTGTCCACTCGTGCAAATTATTGTGAAATACACAAGGCTGTGATGGTGGAGGAGTACGAGAAAAATAAGAGAAACCATTGCATACTTTACCGAAAAATGAAGTCATCGAGCAGGAGATGTTCCCAGGGAGAGGGGAGAGGGGAGGGAGTCTCCTCAGACTGTGTATGTCCAGCTATAGTGTGTGTGTGTGTGTGTGCTGGATGGAACCCTTAATTAAATAAATTCAATATGCGCAACGGGCAGCCAAGAGCCACCCGAAAAACTGAAAACTGAAAACCCAAATATCGTCCCACCCTCACTCTTACTCCAACTACGAAAATTATATGGCGAGAATGCTGGGAAATCGTCATGGATTTTAATATTTAAAAGCGTTTTCAAAAATTGTCCCCAGCAGTGAGACGGAGACGGAGACAGAGACTCGCAGAGCGAGAGAGAGAGCGAAGGAGGGTTGGCTTTTTGAGGGTAAAGGGTTGGGCAGGACATTGGCTGCTGGCTGGCTGACCAACAGGGTCCCGGTCCCTGTCCGATCCCAGTACCAGTTCAGAGGGCAAACGCATCGACTCCCAACTCCGGTTGTGTCCCAAAAGTCGACCCGAGTCGAAAGCCCAAACCCCAAGGACCTTCCCCGTTCGACAGGCAGCGGCAACATTTTGATAAGCGCCGCCTGGCCAGCACACACGCCTCCTTCTCTTGCTTTTGGGTGTAAAAAAAGTTACAGCCTCGCCCAGGACACTCCAATGCCAAAAAGAGAGTGGTTCGTCGCCAAAAAAGGATATTATTTAATGAGCTACACTTTAAGCATTGGACATGGGGCTATGGAATCAGGAGATGTGGGATCTCTGTGTTCTGGGGTTCTGGGGTTCTGGGTTCTGGGGTTCTGGGTTCTGGGTTCTGGGGTTCTGGGTTCTGGTAACTGGTAACTGTGATGTGGCTGAAGGCCTCCTACTCCTCATATCCTGGAATGGGTTTGACCAAATTGAGTTGACCTGTTCGTGCACTGGAAATGTGTTTAATTAATATAAATTATTCAATTTATACAAGATAGAAATATTTCTAGTAAAAGAAAAAAGTATTAAAATGATTTTACATCATTTTTAACATAAATACTATACTTTTTATAATAGGAAATATTTTATTTATAGTAATACTAAGCTTATAAATAAAATATAGGAAATATAAGTCATATACAATATAAATTTTGATTAAATAACTTTCTAAAAAAATAATAAATAATAAAATATATGAAGGAACTTGATTTTCTGGAAATTTAAATATAGGATTCGTGTAAAGATGTTTATTTTATTTCTAAAATACGTGAATATTTAACTGAAAGAATAATAATTAATAAATATATGAAGGAACTTGATTTTCTGGAAATGGAAAAATATAGGATTCTTGTAAAGCAGCTTATTTTATTTCTAAAATAAGCAAATATTTAACCTTATTTACCTTAAATTTTGTTTTTGACTTTAGTAATATTTAAATAATACAATTTTCATTATAAATACTATTTCTATTTAATAATATATATTATATTGTTAATACAATTTAAGTTTTATACAAAATTTAAACCCAAATAATATATATTTCCCAGTAAAATCTAAATTAAGACAATAAATACTATCAATTTGGTTAAGGAGGCAAAATAAATGTAAAATTCCTTTAAATTTCCTTAATTTCCGTTTTCCTTAAAGTAAATATTCTATAAAATACTACAAAATTCCTCTCAGTGCAGCTATTCTGTTAGTTTGCTGCATAGTTTTGCCAGACTCAGTCGCTTGGCTTGCATATTGAATGGGAGGCTGTGCTCCTGGCCCCAGCTCCTTGCTCCTGCTCCTTGCTGCTTGCCCCATGTCCTGCCAGGGGTCACGGGGATCGTGTGTGTGTGTGTGTGTGCATGATTAAAAATTCAATACCGAAACGAATGTAGAATTGAACGGTAAATTAAATGAGCCAAAAAAAGAGAAGAGAAGTCAGGATTGGATGTTTTATAGAAAAGATTAAAGATTTCAATTAGTTTTGTAGAGAAAAAAATGTAATACATTAATTTTAAAGCTTTATTTTAAGCCAAATTAATTTTTAAAAATATTTCCCAACCCCTCAAACTAGATTTCTTTAAAATTTTCAAATAAAAACCCCCGCCTAGAGTTCTCTAAAATCTTAAGAGAAGCCGCAGGCTGTAAAGGATGTGTGTGGCTTAGGCAGGAGTGGGTTAAGACCGGGAGGGGGTGGGATGGGATCTCTTATCGTAATGCCCACCTTGGCAGTGCCATCATCAGTCTGGAATGTTTACATAAATTCATAAAATTATTGCCATAATCAACATTATGCATTTGAAACAAACAGAGAGAAAAAAACAGAAACCGCAAAAGAGTTTTCCATGTGGGGGGAGAGGGTGGAAAACGGCACTGCAGCTTCGTAATTATGCTCGCTTGATTTGCCCAGCAACATTTTCTTTTTAATTATTTATATTTGGGGATTTTTAGGCAGTCGGAAAAGGCGATTCAAAGGCTTTTTCCCAAGTCCTTGTGCCTTGCGCCTGGGCATGTGTGTTATAGGGATGGTATTTGCATACATCAGAGACTGCCAAAGTGCCAGACTGCCAGACTGAATGACTGAATGACTGAGAGAATGACTGACTGACTGACTGACTGACTGACAATATCTTTTTATGCTTTGGCAGCAGCCACCCCTCTCGGCATTGGTTCGCTTTCTGGCCATGTGTTTTATTAGGCATGTTAATTAAAAGACATGAAATGAAAATAATTAAAAATATGTATAAAAAAAAATATACATACTCGGTAGTAAGTGTGTGTGTGTGTTTGCAGCTTATGTGCCACATAAACGATTTTTATAGAGAGAAGTTAATGCGGTTCATAGGCATTTTAGGTTTTAAATATTATTTAATGGCTTTAAATTTTTTTAAAAATTTATATAAGTATAAGAAAATATAGTTAAGATATTAAATATTATAAATTAAATAAATTAAGGGAGGCTTAGGCACTTATTCAAAAATATTTCCTACAGGAATATTGTTTAATTACCTAAAAAAAATCTAAAAAATAATATATGTATAGGAAAATATAGTTAGGATATTAAATATATTAAATAAAATAAATTAAGGGAGGCTTAGGCATTTAATACAAAATATTTCCTACAGGAATATTGTTTAATGTCTTTAAAAAATTCTAAAAATTAATATATGCAGAGAAAAATATTGTTAAGATATTAAATATCATAAGTAAAATATTATCATAAATAAAAGAATTTTAAAAAAGTTATTTAGTGTCATTAAAAAATTCTAAAAATTAATATATGTCTAATAAAATATATTAATGAGTTTAAATATCATAATTAAAATTAATTATGAAAGGCCTAAGCCTATTAAAAGATATTTCCTACATGAAAATATTGTTTAATGTCTTTAAAATATTCTAAAAATTAATATTTGTATAGGAAAATATAGTTAAGATATTAAATATCATAAATAAAATAAATAAAGGGAGGCTTAGGCACTTAATAAAAAATATTTCGTATATGAAAATGTTGTTTAATGTCTTAAAAAAATCTAAAAATTAATATATATATAGGAAAATATGGTAAAGATATAAAATATTATAAATAAAATATTATCATTAATAAAATAAATTTTAAAAATTATTTAATGTCTTTAAAAAATGTCTTAAAAAAAATCTTATATATATAAGAAAATATACTTAAGATATTACATATCATAAAAAAATAAATTAAGGGAGGCTTTAGCATTGAATAAAAAATATTTCCCATATGAAAAGCCACCCTAAGTGGTTGGGAGAAGGGCTGAACTGCTTTTCAAAAATTTCCACATATGTGAGCATGTGTAAATTACCTGAAACAAAAAAAAAGAAACCCAAGAAACAGGTTAAGTTCAATTAAATATAAACAAAAAAAGAGGAGGGAGAGATAAAAGAGTAAAATAGGAATCCTCATCTATTTTCCTTTGCCTTATTAACTCATTGGCTGCGGTGTCAATTTTCACAACAACAACAACAACACTGAAAACAAAAGTAAAACAAAGCTAAAATATGGCAACATTATCTACCCCCTGTCCCAGGCTTTTGTCTACAAATTTTCGATGGGTTGGGGAAGAGGTCTTAAGTGTGGCTAATAACGCCTACAAACTGAGGCTACAAAAAACAGCTGCGGGGTCAAGGAGGCAGGAGGCTAAGAAGGAGGTGGTCCTGCTTGAGCGACACTTTTAAGAAATTGCAAAGTTTTCCCTAAACAAAAGGACCCCGAGAGAAAGAGAGAGAGAGGAGGGGAGAGTGAGGACTTGAACAATACTTTGATGCGATTTTGCGGATATTAGGTGTTAATTTTTCAAAGGAGCCAAACGACATTGTACGCCCGTCGCCTTTATTAGGCGGCATTGCCATGGCATCGCCCGTTTGCCTTTTGTAATTTTAACTGCTTTTGGTTAACACTTTTACGCATTGCCAACTGTACCACCCTTACCCCCAAGGAGCAGCCACACCCACACCCTTAACCCTTAAACATTGCCATCGATATCACATGGAAGAAGGAGCAGCTCCCATGAACAAGTGGGGGCGTCCCGTCATCGATGGGAAAACTTTTTGGCAACTTTTTCTTGGCCACCTTCTTGGCTGTATGTGTGTGTGTCTGGGTGTGTGTATATTTTAATTGCCCCCCAAGGGGGGATTTTCCCAGCTAAAAACAAGCCTTGAGTTACCGTGTTCTTTCTTTGCTCTGTCAACAAACAAAAGGCAAACGAGGACGAGGACAAGGAGAGGGGGCACATTTATTGAGCATTTCAGCCTTTCATCGATGCTTTCAGCTGAAATTATTTTGCTCATTTTAATTATTATAACCGCCAAGTACGATGGGGAAGGAGGAACAATGGAACAATGCCATTCGAAGGGGGAGTGGGGGAATGGTGAAGGCCAGGCACCATTTGCAAGTGCCGCAAAAACACAAATTTTAACGGTTATGCCAAGACGAAAAAGGGTCCACAAAATAGAGAAGGGGTTAAGGAAGTTTTCCAGAACTTAGAGGGGGTAAAAGAGGGATTCCGACCCCTCCTTGCGGTAAACTGCGGCCACAAAAGCGAAAGTTTGCCACCAAAACTCAAAAGGCATAAATACTACTAATAGAAAAATAGTAAAAAGAATTATTAGTAATATTTATAGGTAAAAAATATATAATTTAAAGATTAGAAATAATTATTTAAAGTTTTTTAAAAAAGAACAAAGCCTAGAAAAATATGAAAACTAATTTTAGCTTCAAAAAAAGTGAGGTTTTCCTAAAGATCCTAAAAAGATCGTTTTTGTTTCCCTATGAAACCCCAACAAAGTCTAGCTTTTAAGTGCAAAGTTCTACTAATCCAACTTGTGACTAAAAATAAAAAAAACAGAAAACCTAAACAAGAAACCCAACTAGCATTAGATAACCGGCAGAGTTTTTGGTGTTTTATTACCAGAAACATTTGCATTTGCTCTCCTCTATGCTCTCCTCTAGGCTCTCCTCTATGCTCTCCTCTATGCTCTCTCTTTCTCTCTCCCCGTGGTTACTATAATTAACTGAATATTTATTACTGCGGTAGATAAAATGTTATGCGGCTATTATTTTAGTTTTACGGCCAACCAAGAAGCCAACAAGCCAAAAACAGGCAAAACAGGGAAGCTTCGGCTAACGCTGAGCTTAAGCCTCAGACGGAACATGAACATGGCAGGCAACCAAAGTGGAAAGTGGCGGCGTCGGTTGTACATGAATATGCAATCCGAGCCAAAATGCAGTCAGCACCCCTTTTGGGGGCCACCTGGAGCACACCTGAGACTCCGGACTCCGGACTCCGGGGGGAGAGCCAATTCAGAGCAGATACGAGCCATTGAACATGGCGATAGTGCTAATTGGGGTGCTTCGGGATCAGGAAAATATATATATCAGTCTAAAATGGTTTGCAATGGAGGAGTAGAGAAGTTCATTTTATAAATATAATTTATTAAATAAATATAAAAACTCTTTGAAACTCTTTGGTTGTTATCGTTGGTGAACTTTGTTGTTGAATTAATTCTTGGATTTCCGAAAAAGAAAACATTTTGGGAATTTTCCTAATTTTATTTATATATTTTTTTAATATATTTTCATACATTTTTTGATTGGACTTTAAATTATAATTATTAAGCATATTTGTATTTGTTTTTTTTATTTCTTTGGTGAATTCTATTGTTGAAATTATTGGTGTATTTTTAATGAAAAAGTCTCAAATAAAATGATTGGGGAACGTTTTTGCTGAATTCTTGAATTGTTGTGTTGTTGAATTATTGAATTGTTGAATTGTTGAATTGTTGTGTTGTTGAATTATTGAATTGTTGAATTGTTGAATTGTTGAATTGTTGAATTGTTGAATTGTTGAATTGTTGAATTGTTGAATTGTTGAATTGTTGAATTGTTGAATTGTTGAATTGTTGAATTGTTGAATTGTTGAATTGTTGAATTGTTGAATTGTTGAATTGTTGTATTGTTGAATTGTTGTATTGTTGAATTGTTGAATTGTTGAATTGTTGAATTGTTGAGTTCATTGGAGAACTTGCAAGGTTGAATTGTGGAAAATTGGTAAATTTTTCAAAAAGAATTCTTTATAAGAATCTTTTCTAATTTGGTTTTAGGTTTACGGTTTTAAGAACTTTATTATTGAACTCTTTTGTGTCTTTGAAAGTTCCAAAAATAATAGAATAATATATAAAAAATCCCAAAATATATAAATATATAAAATAAAAGCCAAAATACAGCCAAAAATGGCAACACAGAGACCCTGACAAAGCCCCAAACCATGGTTTCTAAGGATTCTCGCCATCGAGGGAATGGGCTTGAGGGGAGGTAAAACAATCGCTAATTGTTTTAGGACCTTCGCTCCAGATGCGAAGGCAATAAGGTGTGAAATTCCAGCCAGCGTTTCGACTTTAGCTCGCGGCAAGAAAAGTTTTTAAGCCAGCCAAGCGCAAATTACGCATACGCCGCGTTGTCTTACGAAAAACGGTCGTTGGTTGGGGGTAGGGGAGGGCCATGGAATATAACTCATACGCCACCACGTAGCAGCTGCCGGGTAATTATAATCATTTAATGAAGAGCACGACGGGCACGAAAATAGCGAGAGAAAAAAAATGACACCAAATCTAGCCAGCATTCAGCAATTGATCTATAATGATTTAATACAAGGCAGATACAATTGGATTCGAAATTTAATTGGTGTGGCAAACATGGCAAAACAATTTCCCCCGCAATTTTCACACCACACGGCGGGGGGGGCTAAAAACTTAATTCTAAAAACCTAATTGCGGTGCTAATAATTGAGATAGACACGCTTCAGTGCCTCAACTAGAAGAGAGAGAGTATAAAAGCGGAAGCTGAAACCGAAGCCAGCATCAGTTCACTTCCGGACGAACAAAAGATGCATCTGAACCTCAGCTACTTCATGGGCCTGCTGCTGGTGCTGCTGTGCAGTGCCTTTGTGGTAAATAATTGAGATTAATTAATTGATTATATAATTAAATAAATTATATATTAATTTATTATAAATTAATTGATTTTCCTATTAAATCTCTGTGTCTCTCGTGTAGAGCTCTATGCCTCAGGGAGGTCCTTGCGGCCCACCGCCTAGTGGCACTCCGCCATCGGGCACTCGTCCTCCAGGCCCACCACCGGGTGGCATGAACTGTCCTCCTCCCACCACGGCCAAATCTGGCTGAGAAAATAAAACAAAAACCATTACGATCCCCAGGCTACCGAGGCTCTTCTTGCATGTGAAAAATCCTTTAGCTAAGTCTCCTTCAATTCCTTCTTTTTTTTTTTTGTTTATTGTAAAATATTAAATGTGTGTATAATTGCTAAAAAAGAAAAGAGATTTTCTTCGGGGATTCACAAGGATCTTTATTTTTAAGGATCTCTTAATAGTACATTTTTAATTTTCTTTCTAAGAGTTTTAGGTTGAAGTTTATTCAAGGAATATGCGGGGCAAACATAACATGCTCCGTTTTCTTGCGAATTATCTCATCCTTGCACTCGAGATAATAGAAATAGGTCATTATCCAAAAGTAGATAGTTAAGACTGAAGAAAAAAATAAATATAAAATAATTTGTAATATATAGGTAAGGATTAGGGGAATTATAAAGGAAATACAAGGGAAATATATAGGAAATATAATAGAAAATATAAGAAATATTTAAGAAATATATGGGAAATTTATGGAAAATATATAGGAAATATATGGAAAATATATAAGAAATATATGGGAAATATATAGAAAATACAGTAAAGATTTGGAGAAATATTTGAGAAATACTTTGAAAATATATGAAAAATATATGGGAAAAATTGAGAAATATATGAGAAACATATAGAAAATACATTGGAAATACTTAGAAATTAAATAGAAAATTTATATGAAATGTATAGATATATATGTGAAATATATAGAAAATTTATAGGAAATATGTAAGAAATCCATAGAAAAATATATGGGAAATATGTGGGAAATATATAGAAATATATAGAAAATATATGTAAAATAAATAGGAAATATATGAGAAATAAATTGAAATTATTTAGGAAATATGGGGAAAATATTTGAAAAATATATGAAAATATGTAGAAAATATATAGAAAATAAATTGAAAATATATATCAAATTATATAGAAAATTTAAAGAAAATGTACAGAAAATATATAGAAAATAAATAGAAAATATACTGAAAATGTACTGAAAATATACTGAAAATATACTGAAAATATACTGAAAATATACTGAAAATATACTGAAAATATACTGAAAATATACTGAAAATATACTGAAAATATACAGAAAATATATAGAAAATGTACAGAAAATATATAGAAAATAAATAGAAAATAAATAGAAAATATACTGAAAATATACAGAAAATATACAAAAAATATACTGAAAATATACTGAAAATAAAAAGAAAATTTACAGAAAATATACTGAAAATATAAAGACAATTTACAGAAAATATACTGAAAATATAAAGAAAATTTACAGAAAATATATAGAAAATATACGAAAAATACATAAAACATTTATAAGAAATACATAAAAAATAAACACTCGACTTACGTTCACCCACAGCTGCAATTAATCGATCTATGTAATCTATGTCCCAAAAATATGTTTCCAAATAGAGAAAAATCGGCAGCCCGACTATGTGAACCATTGCGGTGATCAGAAATACCAAAACAAATATCGAAAATCTCTGTAAGAAAATATACCATTTAGTTTCGAAATATAATATATCAAAGGGAATATCTTTATCTTTAAAAACTTACCACAAAATATGATGCAAGGAGCACCAAGCAGCCCAAAGTATGAATCATATTGAACAACTTATAGGCCACGAACAGGATGTATTTCTTGCTTCCCCAAGGTCCCATATCAGGCAGGGGAGGTCCAATAATTTCAATAAAAAGCAGGATCAGGGACATAATCAAACAACCCCTGCCCAAAGGCAATAAAAAGCAGCATTTTTTCAAACGCAATGTCATAGGTGAAAATTTTGTAAATATATTTCAAATGAGTGATAAGGCCAAGGTCTAAATAAATCGAAGAAAATTTTTAATGACCATAAAAAATAATACTTTCAGTCCCTCAAATTAATTGGGTTTGATGCCAAAGTATGGCTATATTTTTTCCCCGCTGAATTTCGACTGTATTCCCCAGTCAATATATATAAATATATATAATATATACAACTCGGACTGAGACTAAGACTGAGGCTGAGGTATTTCCCCGTCAGCTTTCCCTTAGCTCATCTATTTTGCATATTTTGCCAAACTTTTTCAGCTAGTTGTGCTTGTAAAATATTACACGAGGAGCACCACCACCCACCACCCACCACCAGTCGATATTAAAAAAGATAAAGTTTTATTAGTTCTGCGGTGAAAATGGTGAAAATTGTGGAGGGCGGGGCAGGGGAGGGGATATAATAAAAGTAATAAAAGAAAATATGCAATGGCGGCTGCGGCGCTGGAAAATGAAGATGCAGATGAAGTTGAAATGTAAATTTTCTGTCCGAATGGAAGTTCCGTTTCAATGATTGCAAACGGAAAATGGAAAATGGTAAATGTGCGAAATGGAAAATGGAAAACCCAAAATCCCCCCGCCCTGTCCTCTCTGGAGACCTGGGTAGAGTACGCAAGTAAATACGATAAATAAATGTTTAAATAAATAAGTAAATAAATATGTGGACAGCCAGTGGCGGCGACCCCAAAAAAAGGGGGGTGGGGTGGGTGAGGCGGAGCAAAAGAGGACGCAGGACCTGCTGAGGGGTCCGAAAACTCCAAAATGTAATAATTAAATTGCATTTTGCGTCTGCGGCCAAACAAAATGGCGGCCAGCGTTCGAATAAGTGAGTTGAAAGGATATACTAGACATGAGGGATATCCTTTGGAGGGTAAAGAAAATTATTTAAATAAAATAAATGGTAAAATATGCTTGAAACATCTAGAATTATTCAAAACTAAATTAGAAATGTGGTTAAATAAGCAAGATAAAGAGTAATAATATATTTTAAAATAATGGGAAAATCAATAATTAAAAATTAAAATCAAATTAATAATTAGAAATATATAAATATAAATATATATATTATTTAGTACAGAATAAATTTATATATAACAACAAAACAACAATAAGAAAAAATAAAAAGCATAAATAATAAGGGAAAAATATATTTAATTTGAATTATTAAAGTTATTAAATATACCAAAAATACCAAATACCAAAATATAGCAAATACCAAAATATACCAAATACCAAAATATACCAAATACCAAAATATACCAAATACCAAAATATACCAAATACCAAAATATACCAACTACCAAAATATACCAAATACCAAAATATACCAAATACCAAAATATTCCAAATACCAAAATATACCAAATACCAAAATATACCAAGTACCAAAATATACCAAATACCAAAATATACCAAATACCAAAATATTCCAAATACCAAAATATACCAAATACCAAATTATACCAAATACCAAAATATACCAAAATATACCAAATACCAAAATATACCAAAAAATTTTTATTATTAATTTATATTTTAGAGAACAAAGTTGAAGGAACACAACTTTATTTTTGGGTCTATAATTTTAAGATCCTGCTACAAACTGTAGATTATTGAATAATTCTCGGAAACTGATGAGGAAAAATGTGTCTCTGATTTTATACTCTTTCTAGTTTCCTCCTTGCTTTATTTTTATTTGGTAAAATTTTTTTTATATATATTTTCTATATATATTTTCTATATATTTCCTATTTATTTAATTCAAACCGTTTACCCTTAAGTCCATGCAACCCTTTTCGATGACTGCCCCAGTGAGCCCTGTATAAATATTTATATGCCTTGGCCACAATCATTGGTTCGCTTAAACACACATTCACACACACACACACACATTCCCTGGCGTACATAAATGTGATTTTTATATTTATTTTTATTCCCCTTTTACATATATATATTTTTTTTGTACAGATTTTCCATCGGTCTTTGTTGCTTCTTTCTCCAGATTCCATTACGTTCACCGTAATTTACGCTACTGATGATGGAGCGCATCAATTGTGCTTGGAGGAGGTGTGTGGGCAAAGGCTTACATTTATTTATCATTCAATTAAATATTTAAAATACCAAAAAATGCTTTCACCGCCGGTTGCCAACTTATTTAAATTTTCGCCGCCCACACATACACCACACACCACACACCACTCACACACACCTTTAATATTGAAATTGAAATCATAAATAAATGAGAAAATTTGCGTTGCTTTTCCCAGCCAACCCGTATATTTTATTGTTATATATTTCTATATATATATATGTATATTTTTTCGTTTCGTTGCGTATATTTTCGCCCTGGCTGCAATGTTTGTAAAATTAATTGACATTTTATTTGTTAATTAATTGTTATGGCCCGTGTGTATGTTGTTCTTTGGTTGGCCAGGCTTCAGGCTCCGGAGGCCCAGTTCAGGGGCCAAACTGGCCAAATGGCCAAATGGCTTTTCATTATTGTTATTACAAATGCCGCGGTCATTATTATTTGCTCGTTAAGAGAGAGAAAAGCGCAATGCATTTGTAATTTAGTTTTGTAGTTTTAATTGCGAAAATCTGTTCATTTTCTAATAATTTATTTATGCAATTTATTTATGTTTAGCGCGAGCATAAATTTGGATTAATTGGAAAAGGGCGTAAGGGTCGGGCTATTGTGTGGGGGTTATGTGTGGAATTGGTTTTAATATAAGATATTTGTTTAAAAATGTTTAAAATATATTTAAAGGCTTGAAATATTTTTAAGATATGTTTTACATATTTTTAAATGCTTAAAATATTAGTAAAATATATTTTACGTATTTTAAAATGTTTAAAATATGACTTAAGTAACGTTCAGCCTTTGTTTGAATTTTATTTAATATTTTCTTTGTTGTTTTGAGGCACTTGCAGTAGTTGTAGATATTATAATCTTTATTTAAAGCTTAAAACTTGTAGAGAAATATTTTGGATAGCTTTAAAAATATTTATAATAATGTTTAAATGAAGAATATTCTTACAGAATTTGGTTATATACTTTTCATACATTTTTTGTTAGTTTTTATATATATTTTATATTTTATATATCATTTTAAGGAACCTCCTAGGAACCAAGAAAAAGATTTTACAAAAAGAAATAATTATAGCGCCCTTATGAGAGTTTTAAAAATTATTAAAAAATCCTAGATCAAAAAATATATTTACAGAATCTAAAAAGCATAAAAATATGCATAATAATAATGGTTCTACATTGCTTATTTTTTTTTTTAGTAATTTTTGAGGCTCCATTTCTTCTTTATCATCTTTAGACTTAAAGCTCAAAGGAACCTTCCTTTTAAATAGCTTTAAAAATCTTTAAAAATTCTAAAACTTAAAAATTCTTTTACATTAACCAAAAACCAAACAAATACACATTTATTTATATTTGTAAATAGATAATTTTTTGTTTAAAGCTTAGCTTAATAATCTCCGCAGCTGCAGTTGCCATAAAATGGGAACCTTGCTAGGAAAAAAAAAAGTGAGATTTTTCTAGGCGCGCGGACAGAAACCCCTGATTCCCGGGGCCAGAGACCCATCAATTTTTACAACTTTAAATACCAGCAGGAAGTAACTTAGGCATTCCTCCGCCCCCCTGTACCCTGTACCTCTCTCCTTCGGCAGGATCCAGGAGCAGGAGCTCCCCTAGAGCAACATTTCGAATGCGTTGGCAATAAGAAAAAAGTCATAACAAAATTTTACGACAACTTTGGCGGCGTTGCTGGTAGTTCCTTTGGTCGCAGGATATGGCCGAGGCGTGGGTTGGGGGTATAAGGATACAGGATACGGATGGATGGACCGATGCAAAATGCAAAACAAAAGGAAAATTACCAAACGAGAGAGAGAGAGAGAGAGCTCCAGACGAGGCAAAGAAACGGCATTCTAATGGCCGCCATCCCGCTGCTTTCTCCTCTTTTTTTTATATATATTTTTTTCTCTGGGGGGGGGGGGGGGAGGGGGNNGGGGGGGGGGGGGGGAAGGGGGCATATAATAATCATCTATATTCATGGATTAGGATTCAATTTTTATGCCACACGAGCGAAGGTGAAAAAGGAAGGACCTTCGAGAGAGAGAAAGCGCGCAAGCGGGCGAGGGGAAGGCAACAATGAGGGTTAAATTGAAAATAAAGCGTTACCCAAAGAAGACACAGACACCAGGAGCAGAGCAGGAAGGGAGAGGGGGCATAGGAAAATGCACTGGAAAATTTTTAAGAATTTTAAAATTGAGTTTAAGTGAAATTTTTGAGGATTTTTTGTTTATTTTGAGATTAAATATTAAAAGTTAGCCAAAAAACTGCTATTTATATTTAATTTGATTAATTTTCTATAATTTAATACATTTATTAACCAAATAATAAAAAATTAAATATGTTTTCAGGTTGAAAATATTTTTTAAATATTTTTTTTTAAGGTAAAGCTAATTTTTGGTGTAATTTTGTGTAGGAAAACCTTTAAGCTTTCCAAAAATATCATCTAAACGTTAAATGAAGTTATTTAAGCATTATAATAACCTTATAATATTTTTCTCAGTGCCTTTCAGTTAAGAAAAAAACGAAATTATTCAAAAATTTATGCAAGAAAATATTACCAAAGAGCTAATAATTTTCCCCCCATCCAAGCCACTGCGCGGCGCTCCGAAAAGGTGGCAAAGGCGCCGCGTGGGGGGCTGCCCGGGTGGATTGGGTGGATTGGGTGGTTTCAGTGGTTCAGTGGTTCAGTGGGTGGCTTCCCCCCTGCTCACCGGGTTTTGTATTAATGAATAATATCGCGGCTAAGGCGAAGGCGAAACGCGTTTTGTATTTTGTATTTTATATTTTCTTTTTTTTTTTGTGGCACGCCACAGGGGTTAATAAGTAATCTGCATTTTTTGACATTTATTTATGTCTTCAAATATGTGCGAGGGAAAACCCCCCAACCCCTAGCTGGATTTTCCATTTCTCTCGTGCTCTCTTTCTCTTGTGATTTTTTTTTGTTTTGTCGCCAGAGAAATCTAACAGCTGTTCAAAGTGTCATTAGAGCAAAATATGCCCGCAATGTGGAGATATTCTAGAGAATTCCCCCCCCCCCCCCCCCCCTTTTT
>VNJQ01003857.1:51608-71948 GCA_008042515.1 Drosophila truncata | reverse complement strand
TGAGAATTCCCCCCCCCCCCCCATCCTTCTTTAATTTTCCTCAAGAGCTGCTGTGGCCATGGAAAATGTGAATTATATGCCGAGATATATTTATTCGTTATCCCGCTTAGCCTGGCACAGCTCAATCTATATTGTTTTCATTTGATTAGCCAGGAATTTGGGGGGAAATATATGGGAAATATAGCTGAGAATATTTAAAATAAATATATTACATTGGATATTTTAGTTTTTAATATTTAAAATAAATTTCTAGGTACTTTTAAGCTCTTATTTTGGCTAGTTAAGTCAGTGGGATAAATATTTTATGAAACAAAAATTCGCTACGGTTTTTAAATGTTTAGTAAATATTTATAAAATATATGCTTAATATATAAAATATATATTTGTACATTTTTCTAACTTTGATATTAATTTTAATGGTTTTTCTTTTTATTTCATAAATATAAAGAAAAAAGAAACGATTTTTAGGAGAATATTACTTTTTAAAATTTAAGTATATTAAAAATTTGATATAAAATACATAAGAAATATTTAAAAAATATATTTGTATGCATTTTGAAATTTTCCTATTTATTTTTTTGGCTTTGCTTTTCATTTAATAAATATAAAGAAGGATTTAATATGTTTTAACGGGGATATTATTGTTAGAAATAAGAGTATTTTATCATTTAAACAAGAAATAAAATATATTGAATAACATAATTATATGAAAAATATTTTTAAAATAAATATAGAAATATAATTTTTTTTTTTTAAATTCCTTTATTCATTTCTTCAATTTCCCTGCTAATTTAATTAATACAAAAAAGCATTTAAATAAGAAATAAAATATATTTAATAACATAAATATATTAAAAATATTTGAAAAATAAATATAAATATAATATTGTACATTTTTTAATTTCTTTATTAATTTCTTCGATATTTTTGCAAATTTAATTAATAAAAAGAAATCAGGAATGCCTTTATTAAAAGCATTTTTCTTAGAAATTATATTATAAATATTTTAGTGATACGTAAAACAATGTACAAAATATACAAAATATTTATAAAATATATATTTAAACATTTTGAAGTTCTCTATTAATTTCCCTAGTTTTACTCTTAATTTAATATGTATTTTAGCTTTAGCTTACTACGTGTCTCTGCACAAATCTATATTTACGATTATGGAGGACCTTAGCCTGTGGTCTCCCGTTTGACGTTGACGTTTTAGTGTCATTCTGCGCTGGGCAGTAAATGTCCTGCTTCATAAGGCTACTCCCCATCCTCCCCCGTCCTTTTGCCAAAAACAGGGGTGCCCTCAGGCAGGGCCTAATGACAAATGCCCTAATACGGCAATGGTCACACACGCAAGGACCTGCCGCCCGCCTTTTTCGCTTTTCGGGTGAAAGTGAAATTGTCATAAAAAGTGAAAGGCAACTGGGGGGATGCCTCCCAAGGAGTGAGGGGGTTTTGGGGGTTGGGAGGTGGTAACCGAGGGGGTGGTGCTCACATGTCAAGGTAATTTGGGCGCACTTTTTGCACTCGCCTTTTTCCAGGGTTTTTATGGGCGAATTCAAATAGTGATGCCTGCCACGCCCACACGCACACACACACACACATGTAATTACTTAGTTTATTATATTGCAAGTATACAAGTGGACTCCCCCTACCCCTACTCTTCGTCCTTTGCAGGACCCTTCCCTCTTTTATAGTTTGGCAAATCGTAAAAACTTTTACAACATTTACATGCAGGGCAGGGAGAATTTAGAGGTTGAAGGAGGAGTAGGAGAAGAAGCAACCAGGGTTGTCGCCACCAAAAGTTTGCACTAGAGTTGCTCTCTCCGTATTTGTCTTTCTTGGTCCTCTACCCCCCACAGGATGAGGCTTTTTCAATTACTCAGCTTTTGGGGAAGAGAAAAATCAAGAGTCCGTCGTCATTCCCATTCCACAGAAAAATCATTAACTATTTTAATTTCAGTTTGCAAATTCCATGCAATTTAAATGCACTTTCTTCTTCTGGCCGGCAAATGCTCGGCAAATACAATTAAAGCCTTGGCCAACACGGAAAAAAGCCAATAATTAAAAATGCACAAAACCAAAAGTGCTCCGGCGGCTGCCCTTCAAAAAGAAAAGCTGCAAGGCTGGAAGATTGGCGGGGAAAATCTCTGTGTCTAGGTGGGAGAGCGGGGAAAAACCCTGTCTAAGGGAATAGAAAAGAGATGATTTAGAGGGGTTGGGGATCTTTAGGGGGGAAGTCCAAAGTAAACTCATTTGTTGGCTTAGCTGGGAAGTTCGAAAACTCCGCAAGTGCTACGCAGACTTTAAATAGAATTTCAATTCCTATTTAAGCCAAGTTTGGGAGCTTCTTAACTATTTTTTTTAAATGCCTAAAAGTAATGATTGTAAGCCAAGTTATGGGATTTTTTTGGGAAGATTTTAACAATTTATTAAAAGAATAAAGAAATTAAAATATTTCTTTTAAATTAGGAAAATGATAGAATATTTAAATAATATTCAATCTAAGTTATAAACTTTTTTTTGGCAGTTTCTTAGCTATCTGTAAGCCAAATTGGAGGATTTTTTAACTATTTAATTACGTTACCCAAAAATAAAGAAAGTAATATTTCTTTGAAATTAAGAAAATTATAGAATTTCTAAGTATAATTTAATCCAAGTTCCAACCTTTTTTTAGACAGCTTCTTAACTATTTTTAAAATACCGAAAAATTACATTTTAAACGATTTTATTTGAAGCAATTATTAAGACTTAAAAAATATATAATTTTTACATTACATTTACATTAATTCAATCCAAATTCTAACCTCTATTTGAGAGCTTCTTATTTATCTTTTAAAATACCAAAAAATTACATTTTAAACGATTTTATTGAGGGCTATTATTAACAATTATTAAGATATATAATTTTTATTTCTAATAAAAGCTGAAATTTTCCAATTTCCAATTTTTTTAGAGCCCTCTTAACTATATTTAAAATTAGCTACGAAAGTTATTTTTACGCCAAATAAAGGTAAAGATTAAAACCTTTTTTTGGAAGCATTTTTAACTATTTTAATTTAATAAAAAAAAAAAATTATTTTTTGCTTTTAGAAATTCTTTAAAATGTTAATAATTGTATTATTATTCCTTTTTTCTATTAAATCCACTTCGTTTTCCTTTTCTTTTTTCCTTTTTTTTTTTAGCATTTTTAACTATTTTTATTTTAATTCACAAAAAATATATATTTTTCGCTTTTAGAAATTCTTTAAAATTGTAATAATTGTATTATTTTTTTTTTCTTTTAATTTCACTTTCTTTTCCTTTTCTTTATCTTTTTTTTTTGAAGCATTTTTAACTATTTTTTTTTTAATTCATAAACAAAAATTGATTTTTTCGCTTTTAGAAATTCCTTAAAATTTTAATAAATGTATTATTCCTTTTTTCTATTAAATTCTCCTCTTAAATATTTTTTAAGACCTTGAAAAATTAATTTATAGTTCCTACTTTTAATAAAGCCAATTATTAGCTTTCTATAAATTTTTTCGGCTAGCTTTTCCTTTTCATATTCCCCCTCTTCTTAGACATTTTCCAGGTAAACCTAATCGAAGCCTGCCCATCGACGATTTTCCCCTGAATGGAGGCGGAAAAGGACACGGCATATTTTCCAAGCAGTTACTTGCGTTAATTTCCACGGCCAAGCCAAAGGCAAACAAGGAGGAAAATAGACAAAGCGAGGCGGCAGGGGGCGTGGAAAAGCGTGGAAAAAAAGGGTTGCCGCTGGCTTCCGTTTTGTCTCACGCGTTCTGTGTCCTGTCTCCTGTCTCTTTTTGTCTATATATATATTTTTTTTTATTTACTTAGCGCGTTTTTCTCATTATTTTGGTCAGGTGGCTTGAGGTTTTCAATCCTTTTTTTTCTTCAGCTATTTTTATGTTGCATACTTTCCGGTGCGGTTAGCTGGAGGGTCACAGAAATATATATATATATACAGATATATAGAAAATACACGACACCGGAAACGCCAAACCCGAATGGTAATAATTTAAAATTAAAATTTTCTTCTCTGTTTTCATGCTCTCTGGGTCCCTGCTTAATCGGATAATGCGAATTTTTGTAATCGAAGTTTTCTTTTTTTGTTTTCGGTCGAGTCCTTGTAGTTGTTGCTTGTCTTTGTCCTGGCGGGGATGCTCTTTCAAGGGGTTTTCTTGTTTATATGTTAATTATAATAATATATTTATTATGGAATTACAAGGAAATTATTTTAAGCATTTATTTATAGTTTTTTTAACAAATATTTATTTATTATTTATTTATTATTATTATTTATTTATATAAAAATTTATTTATTAATTTATTTATTAGGAATTCATTTATTAAGAGTTTTTTTTAACAAATATTTATTTATTAAACATTTATTTATTAACATTTTATTTATTTTTCAAATATTTGCTTGTCTCAAACTGTAATTTCTTAAAATTGCAAAAAATAAAATACTTTTGCTTCTTAAAAAATTAAGTTTTGTTATAAATAAAAATATAATATATAATTTAAGATACTTTTATTTACTTATTTTTAAATATTTTAATAGATTTATTAATTTTAAAAATATTTTCGTAGCCTAAAAAAATTATTTTCTTCATAAGCTTGCTTAAAAATCTTTCTTTTGCTTAATAAAATATTATTTCTAATTAAAAACAAGTTAAAATATAAATTTAAAATTTTTTTTAAGTCAACAAAAATTGTTTTTATTATTAAATTGCATTTAAAATTATTTTTTATAAAGAAAATATATTAAATAATTAATTTTAGACATTTTTTAGGTTAGCAAAAATTGTTTTTATTATTAAATTGCATTTAAAATCAACTTAAAAATCATTATTTACTAGCAACCATTTTATTTCAATTATTTTTTGGGTATAATCAGAGTATTTATTAATTTTTCAAATATTTTCGTAGCCCAAGAAATTAATTTTCTTCATTCTTGCTTAAAAATATTATTTCTGCTTAACCAAATATTATTTTTAATTAAAAACAAGTTAAATAATAAATTTCAAATATTTTGTATATATTAAAAAATTGTTTTTATTATTAACTTGCATTTAAAATCAACTTAAAAATTATTATTTATTAATTTTTCAAATATTTTCATAGCCTAAAAAATGTATTTACTTTGTAAAATGTATTTATTTGCTAATAATTTTTTTTCTGCTTAATAAAATATTATTTCTAATTAAAAACAAATTAAATAATAAATTTCAAGTACTTTTTATTTATTAAAAATTTGTTTTTATTATAAAATTGCATTTAAAATCAACTTAAAAATCATTATTTACCACTAACCATTTTATTTCGATTTCTTTTGCGTATAATCAGAGTATTAGCCACATCGGCTTGCTGGTTTTAAGCCTCCACCTCCACCTTTTGATAAAGTTTACTTTGGTGTACATGACTTGAGTCAATATATGCAGTATTTTATGGAAAGTTAACCCTTTTTCTCCGGGCAGACGATCCCCGAAACCACCCGTTGTTGTCGTCGTCGTCCTGCGACTTTTGTTTTAATGTCAGCAACGTCGCTGCTCAATTGTCTAACATTATCTGATTTAGCGTTTAATGCTTAACCCTTGCCGACACACGCTCCCGCAAAATAAAAAAAAAAGAGAAAAGAGTTGGAGGAAAAAAAAAACAACAAGGAGCCGAGGCGCAAGGATAACGAATTAAAAAATTAAAAATCGAAAGGCAGCGACGACGACGACGACAACGACAACAAAAGGTGGAAAAAGGCGACATACACAGGCGAAAGGGGTGAAATGTGATTAGGTTGCGGTGCAAGGAGAGGGGGGGATGTCCTTGGGTGGTGGTGGGTGGTGTGGCGGGTGCTGCTTTTCCCCGCTGATTAGGCAGCGCTTCGGGGCGCAAAAAAAAAAACCGAAGAAGGAAAAAGGGTAAGGGAAAAGCATAATTAAAACTCGCAGCGCCGTGTAATAAATGCCAAGGCAGGCACAGCCAATAAATAGCAACAAGAAAGGACGAAGGACGACTAGCAGCAACCCTTTTTCACCCACAAGGGGTTGGAATAAAAGAAACAATCGAATTTTAATCAATTCACATTTGCATTTTGCATTTTTTTTTTGTCTCCAGGCAACCAAGCATCCCAAGGATCACACAAATCCACAGCTAGGAACTTGAGAACTTCCACAGGAACAGGAGAGAGACTTCTCCTCTTTGGAGACCTGGCAGGCACACTCAAGGACCCCAATCTAATTTCGATGGCTTCACGCTCTTGAAAAGCCTTCAAGGATCTCTTTTAGAACCTCTTTCGCAACGAAAAAGGGAGTTCTAATTGGGAATAAGATATTAAAATTTATTTGGGGGGAAGGTGGAGTTACCAGATATTCTAGAAATCATAAAAAAAATATAAAACAAGTTTTTTATAACCAGAAATATTTTTTTTTATTATTTCTAAAAAAAAATGTAGTACAAAAATTTTAATTTAAAGTAATTTCCTTTGCTTTCTTCATTATTTTTCCTGAAAAAATCCTTAACTACATCTAAATAAAAAATAAAATAAATATAAAGCAAGTTTTTAATTACTAGAAATAAGTTTTTTAAATATTTCTGAATAATTTAGAACAAAAATTTAAATTTAATGTAATTTTCTTTGTTTTCTTGATGATTTCTCATGAAAAAATCCTTAACTACATCTAAATAAATACTAAAAAAAATATAAAACAAGTTTTTAATTATTAGAAATATTTTTTTAATTATTTTCTTTTTAATATTTCTAAAAAATTTAGTACAAAAATTTAAATTTAAGGTAATATCCTTTGTTTTTTTGATTATTTCTCCTGAAAAAATCATTACCCCATATAAAAAATAAAATAAAATATTAAACATGTTTTTAAATATTAGAAATTGGTTTTTTAAATATTTCTAAAAAATTTAGTACAAAAATTGAAATTTAAAGTAATTTTATTTGTTTTCTTCAACATTTCTCCTGAAAAAATCCTTTACTACATTTAAATAAAAAAAATAGGAAAATATTAAGCAAGTTTTTAATTACTATAAAAAGGTTTTTAAAAATTAAACAAGTTTTTAATTACTAGAAAAAGGTTCTTTAAATATTTCTAAAAAATTTAGTAAAAAAATTGAAATTTAATGTAATTTTCTTAGTTTTCTTGATTATTTCTCCTGAAAAAAATTCTTACCTGCTCCCATTATTTTCCTGACTGGAAAATGTTTGAGTTTTCCCTCTAAATCAAAGGCTTAGCATAGGTCTTAGCAGTTTTCCCAGCCATTTGCCTTTCGTCTGAGTCCTGTTGCGGACCATTTGCTTTGGCAATTTCTATTCATTGCCAGCCATCAGTTGTCCTTCTCCTTTGCCTGCATATTGCACCTGCTTTCTTTTTTTTTTGGGGACCCCAAACTCTCCTATATATAACTCTACCTGTTTCTGATTTTCTGGGCAGGACTTTTCACCTTTTCACCCATCAGAGAGTGTGCGGCTCATCATCTTTTGGCCGGCCATTCTTCTTGGCCATGCCTAGTACCATTGCCATTGCCATTTCCATTTCCATTTCCACTTCCTCGGTGTGTTTTCCATTCTCCATTTTCCATTTTCCATTGCTGCTGCTGCTGCTGCTCGTTGCTGCTGTTATTTATAATTTTCGTTTATTTGCATTCGCATCCAATTTGTTTGTTCTCGTACCTGGTCGTCGTCGGTGATGGTGTGTCCTCCTTCTCCTCCTCCTTCTGGTCTCAGGCTCTGGTCGTTTTTTATTTGGCTTCATTGCTGCATTTTCCCCCGTCCACATTTCCACTAGTTTCGACTTGGATTTCCCTCACTTCCCGGCTTCTGTCTGCCTTCAACCATTTTACGCCATTATCAACGTCATCGTTGCTCTCGTTCCCATTCGTTGGCATCTTCTGTTTGCGTTTTGTGGATCGTCTGCACTTGAAAAAAAGATGCTGAAAGTTAGTAGAGAAATTTTTGTAGTGATTTTGGGGCTTCTTAAACTTAAAAAATAAACTAAGGCATTAATAAAGTGATTTTTAAATGGGAATTCTTGGTTCAATCTCATTTGGGAGCTCTTAAGATTTTTTGAGCAACTAAAGGACTAGGATAACACCTTATTTATATTTTTTCTTATTGTTTTCCAGCTTAAAAATTATTTTTAAAAATTTTTCAAGTAGGTTTCCCTAGGGTCCTGATAGTATTTTAATTGTTATCATATTTGTTCATGGCTTGGAAAATTAGTTGGCTTCCTTAGAAATTTTCTATTATATATTCAGCACCTTCTGTCTTTTATTTATGTTGTAAAAGTATATTTTTTTGCTGATAACATTATTTTCGGGTTCCATTTTTTTGTTCTTCTGTAGCTTAAAACATTTTTAAGAAGTTTTTTTTTTCCTTTTATTTCTATTTTCAATACATTATTTATAGCCCTGTAAAATTATTTCTGCATTCCATAATATTCTTTTTTAATAAATTCTGGAGTTCCGATAATTTTTCCTTTTGCTTACATTTAAACAAATATTTTTATTTATTAATTTCTTTTTATTTATTTTATTTCTTAGCTTAGAAAATTATTCATAGAGTTTTTAATTAGTTATTCAATTTTTTTTTTCTTACTTCAGGGCATTTTTCTATATTCCTATATTTTTTTGCATAGCTTTTCTCGATAAAAAAATATTTTAAAATATATTAAAATGTTCTGCCAAAACTTCTTAGTTTTTTTTTAAGACATACTCCTTTTTTATTATATTTAAGAATATTTTTTCGAAGCTTAGACAATTATTTAAAGAATTTCTAAATATTTTTCTCAAATAATATAGAAATTTCCTGACTTTCGCCTTACCTTTATATTTTTTAAATATTTCCCGGACTTTCTCCTTGCCTTTATTTTTTTTTAATATTTTCCAGACTTTCGCCTTACCTTTATATTTTTTAAATATTTTTTTCTGAGCTGAAAAAATATTTTTAAAATTCTTAAATATTTTCCTTAAATAACCCACGTCTTCCTCTCTATTTTTGGGCAGTGCCTTGAGCCCGGCATTGTTGGGCTTGGCTTCGGCTCACCTTTGCCGGTTGTTGTCCCATTGTTGTCGCAGTCCCGGCTCCCCTAGTATCCCCCCCCTAGTACCCCCTCCATCGTTCTGGGCTACCCGGGAACTGCCTGTCCAGCTGTCAGAGCATATTATTGGTGTGCGGAAAATGTTCGCGTAATTGGAATGTTGACATTCGCATTTTCAGAAGGAGGATGAGGAGGAGGAGAGCGAACGAGGCTGTCTTGGGTCTCCCCCTCCCTCTTGAAATTTTGACTGACATGACGACTCCTATCAAAGTGCATCCAATGACGCCCCGCAACAAGGAGCCGCTAGCCGCGAGGCTAGCCAAGGATAAGAGATGAATTCCTGTTGACTTGCACCCTGTTTTCTTGTGTCCTTGTGCCGTGTCCGTGCTTCGACAACTTGTCAAATTATACCTTGAGCCACCCCTGGGTGGCACACGCTTGTCAATATTTAAAATTGAAAAATCCAACCCCGATCTGAATACCTGACAGTACGTATATTCCACATCATTTCCATATCATATTCGCTCTGTTAATGTGCAAAGACAAAGAGCTAAAAAAAAGAAAGAGAGAGAGAAAGCTAAAGATTTTGATGATTGGTTTGGTATTCTGGGGTTTTTGATACCCTAGAAAATTATAAGAAAGAAAAGGTTATAGAGGGAAGCTTTCTAGGAAGTTAAATGGGTTTCAGAAAAATCTATAAATAAGTTAGGGTTTGAAAGTGAACATAGGAAACACTTCTTAAGGTATTTTTTACTTTAAATATTTTTTAAGAAGTCTAAATGAGCTTTAAAAAAATCTATAAGTATGTAGGGTTTGAAAGTGGATATAGAAAACTTTTCTTAAGGTATTTTTTACTTAAAATATTTTCTAGGAAGTCCAAAGGTGCTTTGAAAAAGCCTATAAATTATTTAAATATTTTTTAAGAAGTCTAAATGAGCTTTAAAAAAGTCTATAAATTATTTAGAGTTTAAAAGTTGAAATAGAAACTCTTCTTTGGTTATTTTTTTACTTTAAATAATTTCTAGAAAGTCCAAAGGCGCTTTAAAAAATCCTATAAATTATTTAGGGTTTAAAAGTGAGCATAGGAAACTCTTCTTTAGGTGATTTTTACTTTAAACATTATCTAGGAAGTCCAAAAGTGCTTTAAAAGAGCCTATAAATTATTTAGGGTTTAAAAGTTAAACTAGGAAACTCTTCTTTAGGTGTTTTTTACGTTAAATACTTTCTAAGAAGTCCAAATGTGCTTAAAAATTGTTTAGGGTTCAAAAGTTTAACTAGGAAACTCTCTTTATTTGTTTTTTTATTTTAAATATTCTATAAAATATTATTTCAATTTTAAAACAATAAATATAATACCCTGGAATTAGCTAAATTCAAGAGGTGAATGGAAATGCTGTGGGAGACATGCCAAGGACAACGTTGACGACAATCGGAAGACACCCTTAGACAAGGAGTCACCAGAGTCACCGGGGGTAACCATTAAGGATATATCCACCCATCCATCCATCCATCCATCCATCCATTCATTCATTCATTCATCCATCCATGCAGCCATTCATCCGCCTTGCGTCTATCTGTCGCATGTATATTTCATATGGATTGGGATTGGGATTGGGATTGGCTTCGGTTTGGGTTTGGGGGAGGCGTCTTAGCATTTCCCAATGTACTCGAAAACGATTTATTAAAAAATATCTTTGGCACGGGCGAAAACAACAAGCGAGCTTATTAAAAATTTATTACCAAGCTTAAAAAATGTTACCCCAGTCGTCGTCGTCGTTGTCGTCGTCGGCAGCATAGGTATCCTTATGGCCCTCTTCCTTTATACCGTACATATTTGCTCCTTGGGACCCGCAGGGCACTTCCTTTTTTTTTTTTTTTTTGTATTTGTCGGTGGAAGTTTCACCTTCAACAACGATGACGACAGAGCGGAAACGAAAAATCGCCGGGGGCGGAGATATTGAAAGGTATTTTGGCTGATTTGTTTGAGTTGGAAATTTAATTTACAACTGTAAATGGTTTTAAGCGGGCTTTGAGAATGGCAGGTTGTTGGTGGGGGGAGGGGGAAATGGAAAAGCCCCGAAGGTGGAAAACTTTCAAGGCAACAGGCAACAGAGAGATCCCAAAAAACACACCTGAAAGGTGAAGGGGGAAAATGCTGAGGGTTTGTTAGTAATTAATATTATTATTTTTGGGATATTTTTACGGGGGGTAATTGTTGTGATATAGTATATGGTAATTTATATGTTAATTTATGGAAATATATAGCAATAAATGTTAAATAAATATAAATATGTATCAATAATACTTTTGAATATGTAAAAATATATAAACATGCTTAAAAACAAAATTTAAATATTTATAATTATCTGTAAATGCAGGTTAATAAATAGCAATATGCATGAGAAAATATAAACTATTTAATCTATAAATATGTATTATTAAAAATACAATAATATGTAAATATGTATAAATAAACATATGTAGAAATTATAAATAAATAATTATAAATCTATATGAATATTAAGAAATAAAAATATGAAATAAATTTAAATCTATATGAATATTTACAAATAAAAATTATGAATGGTTTAATAAATAATAAATTAAATAATAAAAAAAACATAAATATATAATAAAGAAGTCTCATAAATATATTTTATATACTTTATTTGATATTTAATTCTATGTATTTCTAGGTTTTAATAAATAAATACATATATTTCTCTATATTTTCATGTATTTATTTATTTATTATAATCCAAATACATGCAATTAAATATTTAAGATATCAAATAAAATATATAAAATATATTTAGTAGAAAATTCATAGAAATATATTCAAATACATTTAAACACCTATCAAAAGTTAAAAGAAATATATATAAATACAAATTAAAATGTATAAAAATATATAGAAATATATAATAATATACAAAAATACTTACAATTAATTCTTTAATAGGATATAATAGTTTTTATAATTTATATAATTAATTATATAATATAATAGTTTTCTGTCACCAAAAAAAATCAATGATAAATGATCAAGTATTCCCTTCATAAATCCTAATGACCAGAGACCTTTTCAAAGGGGGATGCCTGCTGCCTAACTATATATGTTCCTTACATTCCTTATATTTATTTATATGTATATATTTATATATATATTTATTTATTTATATATATATTTATTTATATCTATATATTTATATATATATTTATTTCTACACACCTCCCCAAGGCACCAAGTGACATATCAGTGCCTGTCTGTAGCTGTAACCTTTTTGTTTGTTTGCTTGTGTTTTCTTTTTTTTTCTATCTCCTGGCCATTGGTCATCATCATCATTAGTAATGAGCGAAACCCGAAATTGAGCCAACAACAGTAGCATCACCACCACCACCATCATCACCACCACCCTGGGCACACCGCTGATTGTGATTCCGTATCCGAATCCGAATCCATAGCCGAATCCAAGATGACAAATGATCAAATGTCACACATGGAATTTAAAGTAGCTGCAGCTGTGCGGCGACTCGAGTGGAATTTCCCAAGGAGATAGGGAATGGGTTGACCAGGAGGATGGGAAAAAGGCAGGGGGTTTGGCAGGGGGTTTGGCATGGGGTAAGCATGGGGTAAGCAGGAGGTAAGCACGGGGTTTGTCATGGGGTGAGGTGGTCATGTGTTTAGGCAGGGGGTAAGCATGCGGTGTTCATGGGGTTATTAGCCGAGGGTTGCCTGCCACTATTTTCATATATATATCTCTTCTCTTCTATTTTTTTTTTGATAACTGAAACTCATCAGCGACGTTGTGTCATCATTTTTATGATTTAGCCAAAATGATGAAACGAAACGAAGGCCCACGAAGGCTTAAGTGTCGAAGGATGGCAGGCAGGCAGGCAGAGGCGAGCACCACAGGATACACACATGGCCACTAAGCTCCTCCATGGCAGTTTTCAATATTTGACAGTGTGTTCCAGTTCCAGGCTGTGTGTGTGCCTCTGTGTCCTATGAAAAATGGCAACTTTGACAGCTTGACACTTGAGCCAAACACACACTAACACACACATGAGACCCAGCTTCGGGAATATTTTAATTTAAACCCCTTCCCCTTTATTTTTTTGGGAGCTGGGAGCTCCTTCCTTCTCCTTCTTGGCTTTGCCTTTTTGCTAATGTATTAAGCTCCCCCCGTCCGTCAGCGATTGGCTGATATTTTGACAGCCAAACGTCAAGACTGACAGCTGAACCATTTGTCAGGGCAAAAGTCCTGCGAGAAGAGCCTTTAATTAGTCGAGACGAAGGTTTATTAAGATGTTCAGTGAGAGGAGAGAGAGAGAGGAATATAAGGATATTATCTAGTATTTTTTTGGGATAATTATTATAACAATTTAACTACTTAAATAATATAGAATTCCAATAACAATTTAACTACTTAAATAATATAGAATTCCAATATTATTTAAGTATAGAATTCCATTATTATTTAGGTACTCAAATTGTTATATTAATTATCCCAAAAAATACTAGATAATGTCCTTATATTACTATGCCTTTTCTATATATTATATATACCTGTAAAGAGCTTCATAGCAGCTAGCACCTTGTATCAACTCATTAATTTCTATTTCTGTTTGTGAGAGAGAGCGAGTGCAACGAGCTTTGGACCCTCCAACGTCACCCCTCCTCATAAACCCCTTTTTTTTCTAAGGACCCAGGCCCTTCTCCACCTTCTCTCTCTCTCTCTCTACCTCCGCTTGGGCTCTCGTGCTACTACACATATCTGAAATTATACTTTGTCCTTTCTATAACAATAATTATTATTTTGCTTCAAGCATCAGCTACAGCTACAGCTACAGCTACAGCCAGGACCAAGGACCCAGCACCCAGCGCCCCAAAAAGGGGGAGTCGGCCCAAACAATCAGAATGCTCTCTGGGTAACACAAAAAAAAAAAAAATACAGAAGAAGAAAATGCAGGACGGCAGCAGGGGTCCGGGGTGTCGGAGAGCCAGCAAACACTTAAAAATGCTAAATAAAACATATTCCACTTACACACACACACACATAGTGAGGGAGAGAGAGGGAGAGTCCTGGGAGGGGGCACTGTAGGGTTAAGAGGGGGCAGGCTAGGAAAGCTGGCAACAGGGGGGGAGGGGTTAGGTGCCAGCTCACAGGTGCCGCTTGTTAAGAAGCAACTCAGGCAAGGCACTAAGAAAAATAAGAAAGAAATTAGGAACTTAGAAAATAAATTGCTTATATAGCTTAAATTTAAATAAAAAAATTTTAAATAATAAAGTATATATTTATATAATATTTAATTATATTAAAATAGAATTTTAAGTAATTTTAGGACAGTTTTTTATAAGAATAACTAAAGGGAGAATCTTTGAGGTACTTTAGAGCTACTAGAGTTATCTTTTTGTATTTAAACTTAATTTAAGCAGATTTCTTTAAAGAAAATTGTTTAAAAAAAATGTAAATAATAAAATAAATATTTAATAATATTTAAAAAAAAATATAAGTAAGTTTAAGACAATTTTTTTATAGAGAAAACTGGAATAAGCAAGTATCTTTGAAGTAGTTTAGAGCTGCTAGAGTTTAATTTTTGTACTTACTTATTTTAAGCAGCTTTCTTTATAGAAAATTGTTTAAAAAGAGATAAATAATAAAATAAATATTTAATAATATTTAAAAAAAATATATAAATAATTTTAGACAGTTTTTTATAGAGAAAACTGTAATAAGAACATATCTTTGAGATGGGATAGTATACCTTTTGCATTTAAACCACTTTTAAATAGCTTTCTTTATAGAAAATCGCTTTAAATACTCGCTTTAAATTTTCCTAAATTTATTTAATTAATTTAAATACTAAAAACTACAATAATTATTAAATTTAACCACTTTTCCTCTCCGTGTAGACCCCCCAAAAAAAAAGAGAGACTGGGGAGATTGGGTTGGCTTCGTTTTCGTAGGGGGCCTGGGCTTGGGTTATTTGCAATTCATATACGGCAGACGTCGCAAACACACACACACACACACATACACACTAATACACCAAAACACCAACACATACGCAGTGAAAAAAATAATTTGCAAAAGTAGCGTCGTGTGACAATTGCCGAGCCTCAGACCCCGGCCAGAATCTTGAGCCTAGAAGAGAAGGAAAGGTGGAGGGAAGAAGGATGCTTTTCGTGCCCAACTATAGATGCCGTTCTTCTTGTTGTTGTTGTTGTTGCTATTTGAATTTTGAGGACATTGTGATGAGGCTTTAGTTTGCAAATCTCCTGTACACATACACACACATGGCACATGGCCCTTTTTTACCAACGCCTCCCTTCTTTGGCACCCATTTCCCTCTGACGCTACTTCAACGCTTGATATCACATAGCCATGGCCAGAATGGCAGCTTCTCCTAGCCATTTCTCCCTGTTTTTCCCCCTTTTTACCATTCCAAAACTTGCCTCTGCCCCGCCTATCTTTTTTTTTCACCCCACTCTTTGGTCTGCACTTGTCGTTGCATACTTTTGAGGGCTTTCCAAGATGAAATCAACAGAAAGTTGGAATATTTTGTATTATTTTCTTTCTTTATCTTCATTTTTTATAGGAAATTATTGGTTTTAATAAATAAATAATATAAACAAATTATTATAGGCTCATAAAGAAATTTTAAAATATTTTATATCAATTTTAAATCAAAGAAAACCTTGCAAAATAATTTTAAAATTTTATTAATTATTATTATAATATCGTAATACTTATATATATTATATATCAAAATATACACCCCACATCAATCACATTTCTATGACTGGACCCGAAGGATTTCCCTGAGAAAAGCTCATTAGCTGCCGTACTCTTTCTCTTTCTAATTCTTTAGACTTTCTGCAATATTTTTTATAATAATAATTTTTCGCCCGTCTTACTGCGCAGTCAAGGGAAGGATAAGGAAAAATAAGTGTGAGGGGTGGTGGTGTCACAGGGGGAGGAGGGAAGGTGGTGCCAGGTGAGGTGGTTGCATCATCAACGCTGGTGCAGGTGTCACGCCCAGTCCGGACTGTCGAGTGCGCTTATGGCTGTCATGACGCCCATAACATTGTCATCAACATTAGTTTTACCTGCCTCTGTGTGTGTGAGTGTGAGAGTGTGTGCGAGTGTGGAGTGCGTGGAATGGCCGCCAGGTGGCGGGGAGTAACCCCGTTTGGCACGCTTGCCTTTGCTGCTGTTGACATCGTCACAAAAATTGGTGCAAAACGCTTCAGTCTTCTGGCTGGTTTGTACTTTGATGCACTTTCCAAAAAAAGGGGAAGAAAAATAGGGAAAATTTGGATTTAATTTCTATAATTTTTGTATTTTATTTAATATTTTTAGTATATTTTATTTAACATATTTGAAGCTTTTTTTCAATAGGTTTTTAAAGTAGCAAAAAACTGTTTTAAGCATTTAAAATTTTATTTCATTTTTTTACTATATATTTTTTAACATATTTGAAGCATATTTGAAGTAGCAAAAACCTCTTTTGAGCATTTTAAATTTTATTTCTTTATTTATTTATTAAATTTATATATTTTATTTTAATTTTTTAGCTTAGTTTGGTTTTAAATGCTTTTTTGGCTCAGTGTTTCTTGGCCATCTTGGCTTGTATTACGTCTTCGCACTATTTATTGGTAGCAGCACAAAAGTAGGCTATGCTATGCAAGCGTTGGTGTACTATAGAGTGGACCAAACAAGGATAAATCTTTACAATCCTTACAAATTTGTTATTTGTTTTAATAAATAAAATATTCTTATAATACATAAAATATTTTTGTACTAAATAAAATATTTTACTAATAAATAAAATATTTAACTAATTTTTATACCAATTATTAAATAAAAAAACAAGTATTTCTCATAGAAAACAAGAATTTGGCCAGCCTTCAACAGTGCGTATGAGTAATATAAGAAAAAATATAAAAAAACCAAGAAAACAATTATTAAATAGATTTAAATATCAAAAATAAAAACAATACAATGAAAATATAGCTTATGGTGGCTTTGTTTATATTTACTATATGTTTTTTATATATTTTTTGAAACATATACATACAAGGGATATCTCTTGATAGTTGTCCTTTGGGTTTAGCATTTATCTTCGGTCCGTCCTAAGCCCACACACACACACACACACACACACACACACTCGCTCTCCCATAATTAAGCGTTGACTATTTGTAATTTTTAATAAGACAGCCAAGGGTTCTGCTCTGTTTTTTTAGACCCTTTCCCCCCGCTTGTTTTTTATTATTTTTTTTCTTATATATATATATTTTTTTAACGACAAAGCAGCGCCCATACACAATATAAAATAAGCATGAATAATTAGAATATGTTAAGTGTTTGGTGGGTGGCGGCCTAGCACCGCATATTGTATATTTATATACAGTCAGTCACACACACACACACACACACACACACTAGGAAAAAAAATACAGGTGCTTGAGTGGTGGCCCACCTGACTTTTTGTCATTCAAATGAAAACTGTACATACGTTGTCGTCATCGTTCTCGGATTCTTTGTCGTCACAGTCATCATCAACAGCTCAACACACATACACACACACAGGCAGAACACATACCTATACCTCACACACACACAGGCAGAAAGTACACCTATACCTCACACACACACAGGCAGAACACACACCTATACTTCACACACACATGCAGAGGCACCTGCTCTGATTGCTTTGTTCAGCGCTTTTTTTTCCTTATTTCTTATTTCGCTCGCAATTCCTTTTCTCTGTTTCTCAGTTTCTGCATCTTTTTGCATTGCATACACTTAGGCGCGACTTGCACGTGTGTGTGTGTGTGCTTGCTGATTTTTTCCGTGTGCAAGAGCTAGCTGTATGTGTGTGTGTGCTGCATAGAAAAATTTACAATGCAATTGAGTATGCAAATATTGCCTACTTGTCATGTAGACAAATACACAGTCAGCGCCTCCGCCTTTCTCCTCCATCTCAGTCTAAGTCTCAGTCTATCTCTTTTTTGCTGGAATAAAAAACTGCATACATATGCATGCTATGAGTGTGTGTATGTGTGTGTGTGTGTCCCAGTGTGTATTTGTTATTGTTGGAGGCGTTGCATTGTGATTGTCGCAATTTTCCAAATTAAAATAACAATATGGCTAAATCTCAGCGAGCATAACTGTACCTAAAGATGGGATTCTTAAAAAAAGGCAAGGAGAAAAAATAGAAAAAAAAGAAGAAGGGAAGAAGAAAGAAAGGGAGAGGAGAGACGGGTATACTTAGGATTTAGAGGCCTCAAAGGTAAGGCTTAGAAATTGATATGATAATAAATAGTATACAAAATAATATATAGAACCCTTTAAGGTGCTCTTAAATCCATTTAATAAATGATTTATTAAGAAATGCTGTATATTTTTTATTATATTTATATATTTTATGATATATTTTTTATATATATATTTCTTATATTAATAAATGATATCATCTACGTGATTATCCTAAGTTTTTTTTATTTTATTAGAAGCTCACTTTAAGCTTCAAATAAAAGAGGAGCATATTTATGTGTTGGTACCTAAAAATAAAGCTTAAATATAGTAATAAAATATAAAAACGAAATAAAATATGAAATCTTAAAATAAATAATAATAAAAACAACTAATAATCGTATATATTATATATATTATATTATATTATATATTTAAAAGATGATTACCAATATAAATGGTAAGATATGATATTTAAAAAGTATTTTTTATAACACTTTATATATTTTTTTTATGTATATTCCAAGTATTTAAGATAAAAAATCCTATTAATTTATATTTTCATACTATGAAAAATTAAATATTATAAAAGAAAATATAATAATATAAATAAAAATATATCAAATGAATTAAAACTTAATAATGAAGGTAGAAGTTAAGACTAAAATATAGAATATTTTGTGTTTAGAACTATATTTAAAAAGCCTTAAAAAAATATATATTTTATAAATATTTTTAAATAGAAACTGATAGGCATTTTAACTCATACTCGCCTTATTATAATCTTTATATTTTTTTATTAAAAATAATATGTATATTATTATTAAATTTACTTTGTATTCCCTTTAAATATATCTTTATTAGATATATATTTCCCCCCCCTTGAGCTAGCACCCCCTCTACCCCTGGTTTCATCTCAAGTTTAGCATCCTGTCGCGACTGACATTTATGTTGCTGCCATTTATTTATTACAAATTGTTTGATATTAAAAATGTATGCCAGCGAAACTTTTCGCAGCGAGTAAATCATTATTTCCGGGACAGGAACTGGGATCCTGGGATCCCTGGGACAATGGTTATATTATATTTGTTTTTCCTTGTAAAGAGAGTGGGTATTGGGGGGGGATGGCCTTCATATATGCATATAGAATGTCAGGAAATTAATGGCACTTGGCGGAATTTATGGGCCCTCTGATATTTATGCGTCTTCTTCGTGAGAGGTCCTCGGAGACCGCAGCTCGATATGCTGTTCAAAGACAACCCAAACCATCCATCCACACACCCACCAACCCCATTCATTAATGGCCTTGTTAGAGGCCACCTTCTCCTTCTACCCGTTTTGCTAAAAAAAGGATCTCTTTTGTTTTTTTGGGCTTGCAAAATAAATTCAATTTAGCAAAAAAAAAAATAAAGCCTGGTCCCTAACACACATAATGCAATTTATTCGGACTCACTCGTAATAAAAATTAATAACGAAAACGTGTCGGGGCCAACAAAATGAAAAGAGTTCAGGCCAACTAATATGACTTGGCACAAAATGGCAAAAAATAATACAAATAATAATAATAATAATGGAGAAGGGTTGCTCTAGGGTTTGGCCAGGATATACTATCTTCCATCTAATAAAAATCAAACAAATTATGCCAACAAACTAGATTTCATAGCAGCTCCTTTTTATATATGCGTTGTTCCCTTGTCGCCCGGTGATTTGCTCAATAACCCTTGTAATATAAACACAAAGCCCCCACATGGACACACCGGACCTCCTGCCTCCTGCCTCCTGCCATGACATGACTTCTTTTTTGGCAGCAGTCCATCAGGGTGCAAACAGCAAACACCGATGGGAAAAAAGGACATGACTTGGAAATCACTTAATCTACTTGGTCAGGATAAGGGCAGGGCAGGCGCAGGGCAGGAGAACAAACAAAGAAACCAAAGAACTGAGAACTGAAACCGAGAGTGAAACCGAAACCCTTTCGACTTAAGGGTCCTTGCGCCTTGTTCCCCCCCCCCCCCCCCAAA
>VNJQ01003857.1:31430-51594 GCA_008042515.1 Drosophila truncata | reverse complement strand
CCCCCCCCCCCCCAAAGAAAAGGCCAAGAAAAAAGGCTAAAAAGGCAGACACATGCGGGCCTGCACTGAAAAATATAAATTGTAAAGTCACAAAAGGAGATTTTGATTTAAAAAAATTAGCAATTTACTTTAATTTACTTGCTAAATTGTTTTCCCATTATATTTAGAGAAATCTCAGCTAACAGCAAAGGAAAAAATTCAAAAATTTAACCACAGACATTATTAATAATAAGATGCGTAACGCCCTTACATTTTACTTGCTTTTAGAAGCAAAAACAATATTATGCGGCTGTATTTATCCTAAAAATTACACCTTCTTCTACTCTCTACTCTTAGAAATTCTTAGAAATTGAACCAAAGACATAATAAATAATAAGATGCGTAACGCCCATACATTTAACTTGCTGTTAGAAGCAAAAATAATATTATGCGGCGTTATTTAACTTGAAAATTAAACTCTTTACTGTTAGAAATTCTCCTAAAAATCTTATAAAATAAAATACAATTCTAAAAAATTATTTACAGTGCCTTCCCTTGAGTGGGTTAAGGCTACCATGGGGGGAGCTTAGCCGAAGGACATCCGCACTGAATAAACAAACCATGACAACGGCATATTTCACATATATGGGCATCGAAATTATTGCAAATCACTAAAACCAACAACGAACAAGGCAGCAATAAAATAAAATACAAAAAAAAAGAAACAAGAAAAACCCCGAAAGGGGTTGGCGTCGTAATTGAATTCAATCAAAATTGTTTGGTCCATCAAACAGACAATTACAAGCGATACATTCTGGGGGAATTTGCAGGGGATATAAAAAGGATATAGATATATATAGCCATCATCATCCAACCCCTCTGGAGTTGTCAGTAGTCTGCACACGAACTCTTAGCCAAGAAACCGAGGAACACACACGTAGACAAGCAATTTGTCAATCGCTCGATTTGATGGGCTTCTCGGGGATATATGTATGCGATATATATATTATATCACACACAACCCTCGCGGGCAAAGAGTTGCAATTTATTGGCGGGGTGTGTCTCATAACCATATCCGATTTGGTGGGTTCTGCGAATTTTAGGGGATTTACAGAGAAAGGGATTAAGGATTTTTATAGACGTGAAGAAAAGTCTAAAAAAATACATCTTTTCTGGAATTTTCTAGGGTAATTTAGAAGAGTTCTTTAACACATCCTTTTCAGGAACTTCTTGGTTATATAAGCCTAAAAAATCACATCTTTTCTAGAATATTTTGGGGTAATTTTGAAGGGTTTTTTTTGGAGATCTTTTACAGGAACTTCTTGCTTATATAAGCCTAAAAAATCACATTTATTATAGAATTTTCTGGGGTAATTTTGAAGAGTTTTTTAGAAGATCCTTTAAAAGATCTTCTTCTTGCTTATATAAGCCTAAAAAATCACATCTATTATAGAATTTTCTGGGGTAATTTTGAAGAGTTTTCTAGGAGATATTTTACAGGAACTTCTTGCTTATAAAAGCTATAAAAAATAAAAATCTCAAGTAACCAAATTGCATTTATTATTGTTTTGTTCAACGCTTGACCTGCTGCCCTTCTACCAATTTCCTTTGCCTGACCTTACATTCCCCTTTGGTCCTGCCTGGGTTCCTTTCCCTTTCCCTTTATCTTTATTCTCTTTTTTTTTTGTGCAAAATCACTTGACCAATTTGTCAAGTGGCACTAAAAGCGGGGTTGCGTCTGCCTCTACGTCACTTTTTTGTGTATATTTTTCTTCTATTTCATTTTTTTTTTCGGGGGTTGCCTGCTGCCGCGTGCTACTTTGTCGTCATAGAGTCATCTTGTCGTCCTGTTTGCGGTGGTCTTTTGAGAGTTTGCCATTATCCTTGTTACAATTTGCATGCATTGTGGTGCCATAGGAAAAGCCACACCCCCCTTCGAAAAAGACCTTTTCTATGCAGGCAGAAAAATTCTAGACTTGGCAATAAGATAAAATAAGGAAATCTGGGAAGAAAATAAGATTTTAGACATTTTTTTAACGTTTTTAAGGATTTTATAGTTAAAATAAAATATTAAACAGCTTTATCTTGGTCAAAACTTTGGAGTTTTGGTTAATTTTAAATTTAAAATAGGAAAAACGACTGGAAAAATATTTAAAATATATGTTTGGGCTATTTTAACCAAGAAAAACAATTTAGAAACGAATTTAATACCTAAAATTAAATAAAAACTTTAAAAAATTTAATTAATTTCATTTGGAGTTGTTATTTATATTCAAAAGAATATTTTAATTAAGAAAAACAATTTAAAAACGGCTTTAATACCTAAAAATAAATAAAAACTTAAAAAATTTTAATTAATTTCATTTAGAGTTATTATTTATATTAAAATCAATATTTTAAATATATTGTTGGTCTATGTTTACTAAGAAAAAATGTTAAAACTTAAAAATAAATAAAAACTAATACAAATTTAATTCATTTCTTTAATAAAAAATAGTATTAATATTTGTATTATTTTTTAAACAATTTTTCTCAGTGCAAAACCCATATCTAGCCTAAGAAATATCCAAAGAAAAACGACCAAGCCATTCATCCATACATCCATTCCATTTTTATACCATTTCTTGGCCCAATCTCACCGAGAGAGAGAGAGAGGCTAGTGATAAAAAATCCACTTGTCATGGCTGTGCTACTACCCTTAACCCCTGCCTGTCACCCAATCCCTATCCTTTTTTGGCCACTTATGCCCCGGCTATTTGCTTATTTTTTATGATTTTATTAGCTGCAAAAACAAGCAATCCTGCAACAATGTTTATTGGTTTATATAGTGTTCTCCAAGGAACGGGGTTTTGTCTTTGATGTGCCCTTAAAAATCATAAGCGTGAGTTATGTTTTATGCCCACGTTTTGTCCGGGGTTGTTGGCCTATGTCTGCTATATATCCCATATATGTACACATATATTTATGCCATATCCTTGAGCAAATTGCTAGAGCGATTTGGCCTGATTTGTGTGATTTGGTTCCATTTGATTGTGCAAAGTAATGTAATATGGGGAGAAAGTGAACTGATATCCTGATTTTTGGATAAATTTGAGATACAATTGAAGCAATTTGGAAGCTATTGATTGAAGGAACTGGAAATTGGTAGAGCAAAGGGGTGAAAATTGAGGGAAATGGATGAAAATCAAGTGTGAGGATTTTATTTTTGATTAAATTAAAAGGTTATCAAGAAGGTAAACATAAACCTTGTCAGTTTATTGAATTATTTTGGGGGAAATATTGCAATAAATATAAAAAATTTATATAAATAAATTTAAATAATTAAATAAACACTTAGTGAGTGTTAAAAAGACAAATGTGACTTTATTAGTACTTTTCCATATTTTATGGGTTTTAAAATGTATAAATAAAAATATCAAAGAGGTTTAAAAAATAAAAGTGAGTGTATTAAAGTTAAATATGATATCTACTTTGACTTTATTTATACTCTTTCATATTTTATGGGCTTAAAATTGTATAAATAAATAAATAAAAATATCAAACAGGTTGAAAAAATAGAAATAAATCATTTTCCTATTAAATAAAACTTTAAATACTTTCCTCAGAATTTTAAGGCTTTAATTTATATTATTTTTCGAAGTTTACCTAAAGCTGAGACACATCTAGAAGACATCTTCGGGGCGGGAGAATTTAATTGCTCTGTGACCAGAGCTCTGGCTCGGTTCAATTTTCTGTCTGCTGCCCGTTCGACGTTCCCCCCTTCACAAAAAAGACCAGAATTCATTTGAGCCATGGCCATTTCATTAACTGGCCAAATGGCGAACCAAAAACGCTGCGGCGATTAGTTCACAGTCATAACACACGGCTGATTCGCATTCGCAGTGGACCTCCGCCACCACGTCCCCCTGAAACTATAAAATTTTATGACTTTCTACAGGCTGGCCACACTCACTCACTCACTCACTCGGCACGGGCACACACTCACGCTCAATTGGTTTCTGGTTTTTTCCATGTTTGCAGGTAGTTTAAGCCCCATTCTCACTCCCTCCTCTCTCTGGCCTTTGTTGGCCAAATTGCGCAAAATGTTAACAAGCAATTGAGCAGACAAACAAACAACTGTTGCCCTCCGGGATGGGTGGAAAATTGCAGCCTAGGGGTTGGGGCTAAGGCAGGACATGCCAGGACAGGGCAAAACCTTACTGGGGGGGGGGGTGGTGCCTGCCGCCGCGTTGATTAGTTTAACGCGTCCAACGTAGCGGAAAGTTGCGACGTCTGCTCATTAAATTGAACCGGCCTTATTAGTTTGAATGTCCTTGCCGCCGTTGCCCCTCGTTGAGCGCTATAAAATGTAATTTTATATTGAGCAGAGAGAGCTACTTCATCGGCCAGGTCCTGTCCGTGTGCGGTTTTTATGGCCTCCAAGGCGATCAAGTACAGTCCAGTCACACGGAAAAAAATTAGATTGCATTTATTTAATCTCTTAAAGTGCTTAAATAGTTTTCATTATGATAATACACTAAAAATATATTCTTTTGTGGAGTGGCAACACTTTTTTAGTTTATGAAAGCTATAATTTTCAACAGGTTAGAGTTAGAAGTGTTTTACAAAAATTATTAGAGCATTTAATTAAAGCTTAATGACTTCAAAACTAAATTTAAAACATTATAGTAATTAAATGCAATTTTTGCACACTGTGGCAACACTGTAAATGCAAATTTTAAACTATAAAAATCTGTAGTTCATCACAGACATGGATTTAAAATAAATAATTTAAATATAATTGAATTTAAATCACAATAACGATAATTTCACATTCTATATTTAATTAAAACCTATAAAATGGATACCTAAAATGGTGTGGCAACACTGTAAATTCAAATTTACAACTATTACCCTACTGATTCGCAACAGACATGGATTTTCAAAGAGTAATTGCAAAATAATTCGATTTAAATCAGAATAACGATAATTTTAGATAAAGCCTACAAAATGGATACCTAAAATGGTGTGGCAACACTGTAAATTCAAATTTTAAACTATAATTCCCAACTAGTACGCAACAGACATGGATTTTTAAAGAGTAATTATAATATAAATAGATTTAAATCAGAATAACAATAATTTCTCATAAAGCCCAGAAAAATTGATACCTAAAATGGTGTGGCAACACTGTAAATTCAAATTTTAAACTATAATTCCCCACTGGTTCGCTTTAAATAGAAAAGAGTCCCCCCCCCCCAACTGATGAAAAAGGGAAGACAGCGAGCTTAACTTTCAATATTGACACAAGTTTCGGCGCTCTCCAGCTTCAGTTTATCCACCCGCTGGCGCATAATAACTGTCAAAAATCTTTCAAATTTTAATCAACTTTATTTTTAGCTCAGTTGAAACTTTGCTGGCTTCTTTCTTTTCTTGCCTTTATTTTTGGGAAAACAAACAAACAAACACACATGAACATTAATGTAAATGTGCGAGGCAGAGGAGGATGCCAGGATATGCCGTCGCCTTGGCTGGAAAAGTATTAAAGACGCATTTAATTAAGTTGAAATTGTTGGCTGAGGCTGAGGCTGAGGCTGAGGCTTCCAGGGCGGCGTTTGTGGTGGTTAAACAATCAGCCAAGTTTTCCTGGCCAGGTAATCAGGGAAGACCTCCCAAGTCGTTGCTAGCTAACTTTTCATCATTTTGATAATCATAAAGGTTTTACATTTTCTAATATTTTTCTGTGACAACTTTGCTTATTTTTCCAAATTTTCTATAAATTCGAAAGGCCTGTTTTTTTTGATTAAACTGTACTTCCTGCAACCCTGGCTTATCCTAAGAGCAATTACAATAAGGCATCTATCTCCAGGGTCCCCCTCCCATCCCCCCAAAAGATGCCAGAAAACTTTGATATATTGTCAACTATGTTTGCCCAGCGCTTAGGACAACGTCCGCAGGACCAACTCCCTCTTAAATATATATATCTATATGTAGATATATATATTTTCCCTCCGATGCCGCCGCTACTTTGTCTTGTGCATGCCAACAATAATTTTTGATTAAAGATGAATTTTTAATTTAATGTATCTCGCAGATACGAGAGACGCGCAACCGTTGGCCGCCGCCGTATCCGTCGTATCCGTATCCGTGGTAAAAAGCACGATGGAGAAAAACATCAGGGAAATGAGGGAAAAAACGCACGAAAATGTTTTTTAATCTCAACGGCAAACGGAAGCGGAAATCAAACGACCAGAACAGCGGCCGAAAAACCTAAAAAAAAAAAAGAAAAAACACAGAAAAGTCAGAGAGAAGCCAGAGAGTTGGAGTTGGAAAATGGGTGGGGCGGGGGTTCAGGTTTGGAGGCGACGACCAAAGTATCAAACAAAATTTTTAATGTCTTCTTCGTCCGAGTCTCGTTTTTGGTGTCTTCTGCCTGGGCGCCTTGTTAAAAAGCCCGCGAAATTTCGCCCTCCCACCAGGGCATTTCCCAATCCATAGAGCCACACACACACACCACCCAAGTACCCAACACCCACCACCCATTCACCCCCTCAAACCTTGACCCAAGCCCAACCCCCAACTCCTCGGGAAACGGCCTTTGATTTTTTCCGAAGTTTTTTCACTTTTTTCGTTGGGCATTTTTCGTGTTCTTACATGAAGAGTAATCGTAGGTTTTAGGGGAATATGGAATGGTTTTTAATACAGAAAAATAATTAAATAATATATGAAATCTATTATAAAATTTAAAATATGAAAGAAAATATATCATTTATTAATTTTTAAGGTAATTTATAAGATACTATAATGTATTTACGGGTTTTTTATTCATTACTTAAGATCTTGATATCTGGAAATTATAATAACAACAGAAACCAAGTTTTTAAGATTGGTAAATATTTAAAAAATATATAAACAGTGATTTAAATATTATAGAAAATTATACAGATATTTAGGAAGTGATAAAAATATTAAAATAATTATATAAATACTCCAACTTAAGCCTGAAAAATATAAAAGTTGTCAAAACACTTAAAAAGTTTAAGAAATATTTAAAAAATACATAAAAAAGTAATGAAAGTGTTATAAAAAGTGTTATAAAAAGTGTTATAAAATGTGTTATAAAAAGTGTTATAAAAAGTGTTATAAAAAGTGTTATAAAAAGTGTTATATAAATAGTAATAAAAATAAACCAAAATCTTTATGAAAGGTATTTCCTAGTCGAATTCTTCCAACCAAACCTTGTCTAGTTGTCTTTTTTTTACTGTGCCTTGGCTCATTAGGAATTTTTCTTCGCCAGTTTTTTTTGTTGGAAAAGCGATAAAAATTTTTAAAGGCCCAACCCCCAAACCCAGCGCCTGCCAAATGGTGTTTAATGATTTATGAATAATCGCCATTTTGCATTTGAGTATTTTGAGTATTTGTGAGTCCCACTGAGTCCCTGTGAGTGGTGGTAAGTCAGTCAGTCAACGCACCCGAAAGTCCATTTACACGTTTCGCTGGTAAAGGTGAGGGCTATTTTTTTGGCTCTCAAGGAGGCGGGAGCTGGGAGGCGTTATCAGTGCTTTTCTGGGTGGTTTGTCTACATTTTCTTTTGATAATTTTTACACCAAAAATTTGTTGTGTTTTTCCGCTGACAATTTTCCACTTGCGCGTTAAATTTATATATTTTTTTTTGCTCTCTTGACAAACACGCGCCGTTTTCCGACAGGCTGGGTGGGGTTTGGAAAATGGATCGTTTGGCAATTAAGAACTTGTAGTAATTGAATTTCTAAGCTGGGAATTTTTGTTTAGAGAAAATGTTATGAAATAATATTTATAGTATAAAATAAAATATAAAAAATAATAGAAACATAATATTAAAATAAGAAAATTATAATAAAAATCTTATATAAAAACATTTAAAGAATTAGACGCACAATTCATCTAATCCTTTGTAAAACTCATGTTTTTCCTATCAAAATCCCATTTAAATCCCATATTTTTCTAGGTTAAAAAATCTCCCTTATATCTTAACCTTAGCTTCCCCCACTTAACCCATCAATTAACCCCCGCCAGCCAAAGTTTCCACACAGATAAAACGATCAATTCCGTTTCAAATCAAAAGTCAGCTGCCATTTAACGTCCTGACAGGCGAAGGGGAGTAAAAATTGCAGAAAAACCAGCGTAATAAAAGTATTAAGAAAAACACACACCCAGTTACATACACACACACCCGTTTACACACACTCCTTCCTAAAATACACCCATCCAGCACTCACACACTCCTCCCCTCTTTCGCTTTGTAAGAAAGCATTTGCCTATCAAAAAGTTTTGATCTTTGATTGTCTGGCTTGGCTTTTTAACTAATTTGTGGCACCAAGGAAGTCACCTTGCCACACACACGCCCCACACACACACCACACACACCCACACCACACACACAGCAGCTCAAATGCTTGGAAAACGCGCTCAAACCGCATGCAAAACGCGTCACATGCAGTCACTAGGGAATTAACGCCCCACACACAGTATTTTATACACTAAGAGAAATATAGGCCTAGAAATTCTACCAAATAAAAATATGGTGTTTAATAGAAAAGGCTTTAAGAAAAATATATAAGCAATATATGCGCCAACATAAAATTTTTTTGAAAATAAAAAATATTTTCAGCAAGTGTGACATTTTTTTGGTATTTTTGTATTTTTTACACGATGTAAAAAATAATTAAAAAATGTAAATATATAAAAAAAATTTATTTTAATTAAATTGATTAATTTTTTCATTAAATATGACCATTTCTGCTGTCCCACTGTGGAAAAGCAAGGTCACACTGCTCGCTATTTATTCGTATATTAAATAAGCTCTCAAAAAGACACCGTATTTCTATTTTTTATTTGAAAATAAAAAATATTTTCAGCAAGTGTGGCATTTTTTTGGTATTTTTGCCTTTTGTAAATGATTTTAAAAAATACAAAAAAAAATTAAATATATAAAAAACTTTAATTTTAATTAAATTAAATAATATTTTCATCAAATATGACCATTCCTGCTGTCCCACTGTGAAAAAGCAAGGTCACACTGCTCGCTATTAATTCGTATATTAAACGAACTCTCGTATTTCTGGTTTATTTCTGAAAAAAGTAACTTAAAACACTTATAAAAATCTTTGAATATTATTAAATATTCTAATACAAATTTCGCTCAGTGCAGCCCTTACTTAACCCCCCCAAAAAATTGGAATATTTTGCATACGTTCGCCCCGCTTAAGCTGGTGGAAATCCCAGCCAGGAGCACGGCCCATCGCCTAAGACACAACACCCTCCGGCCGCTGGCTTTTATTTGCGCAATATTTTTCTGATAATAACAAATTCGCGAATATGTTTATCTGCGTTTTCATTGCCGTCTGTTTTTTTTCGCCCCAGTCGAATTTTCCCCCACACTCTCTTACTTCGTTTTTTTGTATATTTCTGCGGGGTTTTCATTTGGATTTGTCCTTTCTGCATGTCTTTGCCGCCTTGGTTTTTCCGTATTTCTTTTTTTTTTTTTTTGAGCTTGCCACTAATTCCATTTGAGACGTAACGAAAACGAAAATGACATCAATTTATTTGTGTATTGTTGTTTACATCTTTCTCCTTGGCTTTCCCTCTGTAGCCCCGGTGCTTTTCATTGGCTGGGACCGCCCTTGGCTTTTCATTTTCTTGGTGACAATATCTTGAGGGGCGTCGCATAAAAAAAGAGGAGGGTATAATCATACCCGGCCCCCTTTTCCCTTTTTTTTTGTTGCCAATTGTTTGCCAAAGTCAGTTAATTGTGTTTCCTCGTTTTGGCAGAACTGGGAAATATATGTAAAAAATATATATAAAGTTGGGATAAGCTCAATCAGTTGAGAGGGAAAGGTAAATGAAGAATATAACTCAAAAAGAGGACTTTATATATTTTTTAATTGGTGGAAAAAGCTCTGATAAATAAAGTAATATTAATTACAATAAATATTTATTATATTTCTTGTATTATGATTATTGTATGAAATATATGTGGTATTTATATGCTATATTTGGTATTTATCTGCTATATTTGGTATTTATATGCTTTATTTGGTATTTATTTCTTCTATTTTAAAAGTTTCCATCATAGTTTGTCAATAAATTTATTTAATTAGAATTTGTTGTTATTAATAAATAAAAAGAAAACCTTATAAAAATATATTATAATTACCTGAAGATCTAATTAAATTTTGTATTATTTTTACATTTATTTTTAGGTGGATTATTCAAGGTTAGTACGAAGATCATTTAAAAATTTTAACGAGTGAGTATTATATTTTTTTCTTAGTATTTTGATCTGCCTTTAAAAAAATAACCCTGCTTAAACCGTAATCCTTAGCTTAAATATATATAATTGAAACCCTAAGCCAGACTTTCTTTATCTTAAATGTGCAATGTGAATCTTATATAATTTTCCAATATATATCTCAATTATTTCTTTAACTTCCTCTACTTCCTCTACCCAAAGATAGTATTTCCTCTACCCTTTTGAGAGATTTTTCCCCTAAATAGTAATTCCTGGATTAAATGTACATTTACCCGGTTTTTAGAAAGATTCTCTTTGTAAAGTATTCAAAATATATCCCATATATATTTTTCTACAATCTTTCTCCTACCTCTATATCCTTTTTCCTCTCCTTCCCTTCAGAAAGACTTATCCCATTGGCCGGCATAGCTTTCGGGCTTTTAAAATGCAAACAATAACAACAATTACACCCAAAGGATCAGTTGAAAAGTCAATAAACTGCCGCCGCCGCCGCGGACAGGATGTATCGGGAAAATGGGGGAAAATGGGAAAAAAGGCGCCAAAAAGCGAGACCGCAAAATAACCGCAAAAAGTAAACAACATTTGCTGGCGGAGAGCTTTGCGCCCTTCAAGCCTTTTCCCTTCGTCTGCCCCGTGGCGCAACCTTTCTCTCGTTTCATTTCTTTTTTTTTTGTATTTTTTTTTTATTTTTTCGTTATTTACAAAAACCATAAATCAATTGGACACGCCACACACACACACACACACACAGTCAGACAAAGCAAACAAATGCAAATCTATTTTTAAATGCGAAATAATACGAAAAAGGAAGACAGCAGCAGCAGAAGACAACCCCTAAGGGCCGTGCGTTGAAAATCGCGCGCCGAATAAAATCCAAGTAAAAAAGGGCAAAAAAAATATGTAAAAAAAATGATGTGGGGCAGAAAAGGTGGCAAAGGGGTCGAAGAAACTAAGGGGAGGACTAAGGAGGACACTGGGCAAAGCCACGCGGGAAAAGCGGCTGATACGACATGTGGGAAAAGTCGAAAAGTCAAAGTCTTCTTAAAAATATAAACAAAAATTTATAATAAATTTAGGTATCATATTTTTTATTGGTAAATTAAATAGTTGAAGTATTTAAATATATTTTAGAATTTTAATTTATTATTTAAGGCCTTAAACTTGGTTTTCAAAAGAGTAACAAATCGAAGGCTGAAGTAGAAAACCAAAAGTGTTTAAGCTCTTTAAAAATATAGAAAAAAAATATAAGAAAGATAAGAAAAATATTTTCAACCAGAAAATTTAATAGTTTAAATGTTAATATATATTTTAAAGTTTTAAAGTAAGTATTTAAATATATTTTAGAATTTTAATTTATTATTTAAGGGTTCAAACTTGGTTTTCAAAAGAGTAACAAATTGAAGGCTGAAGTAGCAAAGCTTAAGCTGTTTATGCTCTTTAAAAATATAGAAAAAATATATAAGAAAGTTAAGAAAAATATTTTCAATTAGGAAATTTAATAGTTTAAATGTTAAAATATATTTGAAAATTTTAAAATTATTTTTTAAGCCTTTAAACTTTGCATATTTCTCCCGTAAACAAAACACAGATCGAAGGCTGCAGATGAGCCGCCGCCGCCGCCGCCGCCCGCTGGCAATAAAAATAAGCCAAAAAAATATACAAGAAAAAACCCAACACGAACAATAAAAATTGTACAATTTTTAGTGTGGGAAAATTCAGGGGGTTTTCCCCCGGAAAAGGTTTGCTCTGGACTGCTTATAAAATGACACACTTTAAGGTCGAGTTGCGGTCTGCCGCGAGACAAGAAAAGAAAATATAATAAAATAAATAAAATAAAATAGCAAGAGTCCAGAGATCAGATTTCCTAGCCGTGGGGGAAGGAAAAACGGCTAGGGGAAAATCCAAAAGAAAACCTAAGCAAAAGGGGCAAACACACATTAGTTTTGATAGACTTGCACGCATGTCCCCTCAGCTCTTGGACGTCGTCGTCCTTTTGTTATGCAAACAAATCAAGCGTAAGAAAATGCCAGACACAAATCTGATTTCCGTTTGACGTTAACCCCCCACCACCCACCACAGCCTGGCCACATCTGCATACCTTTTAACCCATGCCGACACCCTTTTTTTTGGGTGGCAAAGTGGCCGGCTTATTGGCTTCCGGAAAAAAAGGGTTCTTACTGTTTTGGGTTTATTCTTTCAGACAAGACACCTCTCCCTTGATTTTAGAGCAGGTTTCCTGTTTATTATTTATTTTAGTTGGTTAATAAATGGTTTAACTATCAACTAAAAATATATTTTAGTTTTTTAAATACTAGATTTCTATTTTATTTCTTAATTTTTGCAGTAAAGCTGAGAGTTTAGTTACCAAAAAAAATTAAGAACAAATCCTAGCACAAAAAATCAGGTGGCTCTGGGAAAAAAACTATAGTAGATGGTGTGCACTTATTAACATAAATCAAAAGAATTTTCCCAAGCAGGGAAATGCAAGAGAAAGCCGCCAAGGGAGGGGGGAGAGGAAAATAGTGAAAAATCCAGGGGTGCCTAAGAGAGATTTAATTTCTTTAAAAAATATATAAAAATCAATGGGATAGTTAGTACGATTTCTATATATATTTCGTTTATATTTTAGAACCTTGGAAAATTCTGCCTGAGTGCTGCTTTCCCCCTTTTTTTCCCGTCGCTGCCTCTTTGAATTTTTTGCGATTTTTCATCTTCATCTCTGTTTGCTTTTTGCATTTTTCCGCTGCTGTTCACACCTTTTGCGGCTTCGCTTCATTCGCCGTCGCATTTTCATTTCCATTTCCATTGCCACTTCCGCTTCCGTTGATTTGTTGCCGCCTGGAACGGGGCGTGGCAGGAAGTGGCTGCTTAAAAACGACGCACGCAGCAAAAACCTCATACTTTTTCCTTACACAAAAAAAAAGAGAAATAGAAATAAAACTAAAAAAAAGAGTAAGAACTCGGCAGCGTCAGCTTATGCTGCACATAATTTGTAACCATTTTCCCAGCATTTTCCCAGCATTTTCCCCCGTATAGGTGAGTTTTCCTGGGACTTGTCCAAATTGCTCCAAATTTAAAATAAACCAAAACGGCAGCCACGGCCAAAAAAAAAAAAAAAAAAAAAAGAAAATGTCCCTCAAACTTTATCACATTTCCCTCACCCTCCAGCTTCCTCTTCCTCCTCTCCTCTTGGCCATTCTTCTTCTAGCCATTTCTTCTGAATATTTTCCCCCTTCTCTCTCTCTCTTCGTTTTTTTTTTTTGTTGGTCGTCACTTTTTCGTATATATGCGAATATAAATGAAATTTTTGTTGTTTGGACGTGACACATTTAGTTTGAATATATGGCAACTCAGTCAGTCAGACGAGCATCGGAATGGTGGCAATGCCTTTTCCAGAGGGGGTTGGGGTTGGGGTTCCGGAGGAGAAAAATGGAAAATGGGAACTGCTGATGACGTAAACGCAATTTGGTTTACAAAACACAAAAGAATAAGGCAACCAAAAGCTGCCAGAAACTGAAGATGTCGATGGTTTTTTGCTTAAGCTTCAGGTGCGGTTTTTAATTCAAACTTAAATGGTAGAAAAATGTGGTCAGAAAAAGCTTGAAACTAAGAAAAAAGTATTATAAAATACAATAATAAAATAAATAATATAAATCATATAAAAAATTGAGCATACTATAAATTTGTACTCAAAATATTAAGATTAAAGTCTTATTTCTACTGAGACAACAACAATAAGAAAATTATTACTATAGCTGTTGTAATTTTTTGCAAAAAAAAGTTGTACAAAAACATTATTCCTTTTTAATTCTAATTGATGAATTTTTACCACAAATTTCACAATTAAAACTGTGCTTTTGGGTATAAAAAGGCAAGATTTTTACAACAACAACAATTTTTACAAAAACATTTTTTCAACAACAACATTTTTTCAACAACATTTTTTCAACAACAACATTTTGACAACAACAACATTTTTTCAAGAACAACATTTTTACAACAACAACATTTTTACAACATCATTATTTTTTCAACAACAACATTTTTTCAACAACAACATTTTTACAACAACAACATTTTTTCAACAACAACATTTTTTCAACAACATTTTTACGCCAACAAAAGTTAAAAAAACAACATAATTTCGTTAAAATTGTCTTTTTAATCCGTTTCAACAACATTTTTTTATAACAACAATAATTTTTACAGCAGCAACATTTTTACCACAAAAACATTCTTACAACAAAAATGATTTTTAAACATTAATACATTTTTAATTCCCTGAAAATTGTTGAATAAATTGTTTGTTTCTCAATTTCAATAAGAACTTTATTATAACAATATTAATTTTAACAACAAAATCATTTCTACTAGATAAGAATTCAATTTTTCGTCCATTTTTTTATATACAAAAAACTGTATCAAAAATAAGGCTAATTTAGTATTGTTTTCCTCTTAAAATTTTCTTTTTGCCCAACAAAATGTTGCACCTTCTGCCAGTCCGCGAAGAAACCCTTTAAGCCTTTCAACTCCCACTTCCCCCAGCCCCCAAAGGACGAACCCCCTTAACCCCTGGCACATTCTCCTGGCATATTTGGCGCTTGTTTTTGGCAGGCAATGGCAGAAAGAAGTGGCAAAAATCCAACATAAATCACAAGCACTCAATGTCAACTCAATGAACTGCTCATGCATGCAAGGACCCTTTCCTTTTGCTGAACCCCCGCAATCGCTTTTCCGAAAAAGGAAAGTCGAGTGCAAGTGGAGCTGGCATCGCGTTATTTGCGGAATTTCCTCGAGTACATTTCGATGATAAGGAGCACACACAAGCACACATGCAGAGGGGTTGGGTGGAAAGCGAGGAAAAGCGGGCTTTTCACTGCGCTTTCTTAGCAATTTGTCATGCATGGAGCGCCAAATATGCCGAAAGAGAGAAAAATGTATTAAAAGCAGCTGCGAGTCCTGCGTGGAAGAAGAAGAAGAAGTCCTAGAAATGCCACAAATAAATCATTTCTTTTTCGCCATCTTCAGATCAGATGAGTGTGTGCGTGTGTGTGCGTGTAAACAGATAGCTCAGGCAGACAGAGGAGGTCACAAAAATAGTTACGAAGAAGTTATTTATTTAATTATTTAATTTTATTTGAATATTTTGGGTTATTTGAAGGGAAAAGTTAAGTAAACCTTAAATAAAATTTTGTTCTTGAGTAAAGGAATTTTTTTTAACTGTTTAGCAATTATATTTCCTTCTAAAATAATTTATAAATATTAAATTAGTTAATGTTTATGGTTTTTATATATTATACATTTTAAATTAAGATCTTAGAAGCAGGAAATAATATTCTTTGGCCTGGAAAAAGTTTAGGAAAATATTTCTATAAATTATTCTTTAATTTCTTCTTTAAAAATATTTGTTAAAAATGTTTTTTATAGTAAGGTACTTATAAAAATACTTTAATTAAATCCCCAAAAAGTATTTAAATGTATTTTATATATTTTTTAAATATTTCAGCCTTTAAAAACCCCAAACTATTATTTTAACCCTTATTATACTCAAGTATGAGTTAGAAAAAATGGGTTTGCTGACTGTCTAAGTAGTTTCAGTTACCAATTCGAAATATTTTCACGTGTCCTGAACAAATGTCAAATGCACACAGAAGGACTTCGACTTGTCTAACAAAACATAAATCAAAATTTACAAAAAAAAAACAGCAAAGCAGAAAAAAACGAAACAAACCAAATAAAAGGGGAAAAGCCCAGCCAGGAATGTATTGAAATGTAACGCATTTATTTTCATTACAAGCCTCGGGCCCGCCAAAGTATGCTATGCAAAAATGTAAGGATGCGTCGCTAATGTGACAGCAAAAAAAAAAAAACCGAACAAAAAAGGGGAAAGGAAAAGCCAGGCAGGGAAATTTTGTGGGTGTGGGCTAAGCCACCGTTGCGATATAAGCACTTTATTGGATCATCAGACTTATTTTGATATGTGACCAAATAAATATGGGAAAAAAGTAGAGAGGGGAGTGAAGGAGCAGTAGCAGGACTCGGCATTGACATTTTGCAGGCAAGACGAGACCCATAAATTCTTGTCAGGGGAGGAAAACATCAACTTTGCTCAAGTTATTTTCATTTGTGTAACATTTTTGCATACTTTACGGCGCATCTAGAGCACGTCTGTCTCGGAGAGAGAGAGTGTGTGTAAGGGATGTGTGTGTGTGTGTGTTATGTGTGTGTCCCTGCAAGGATGCTCCTTTTGCCGACTACTTTTTGACAAATCTACTTAGGCATTTCTTTGGGTTTTGGTTTGTTTATTTATGTTTATTTGTGATTTATTTCGATAACATAATAAATATCCCAGAGCCAACGAGTGTGTGTGTGTGAGTGTGTCTGAACGATAATGGCATGTGTGTGTGTGTGAGTGTGTGTGTGCATGTCCTGAGTCCTGTCAAGCTGTGAATTCATCTGCTTGAATATTCAAATCAGCTTCAAAGGCAGTCCTAGCCAAAGGTCTGTCTTGAGGGAATTTTATTTAATTTTTAAACTAAAACTAGAGCGAAAATATATTTTAAATGTATTGAAAATATATATGTTTATTAAAAAAAATTATATATGTATAAAAAATATATATATATTTATTAAAAAAATTGATTTACTTATTGAAAACCTTTTTTAAATCGAAAAAGAGCACCCCAAATATTTTATGCAATAATTTTTAAGGCATTTCTTTTAATTTGCATATCAATCACCTTGAAAAAAATTGAAAAGAAATACAAAAAAAATTAATGTATTAAGAAATGCATGTATTCATTAAATAAATATATATTTACTTATTAAAAATATGTTTTAAATCAAAAAAGAGTACCCCAAATATTTCATATAAGCATTTTCTTTAATTTGCATATCAATTGCCTAGAAAACAATAGAAAAGTAATACAACAAAAAATTTAATGTATTAAGAAATGTATATATTTATTAAACAAATATATTTACTTATCAAAAACCTTTTTTAATCGAAAAAGAGTTCCCCAAATATAATATACAATAATTTCTCAGGCATTTCTCTTAATTTGCATATTAATCGCTTTGAAGAAAATAGAAAAGAAATATAAAAAAAAGAAAGTATTGCATTTAGAAATGTATATATTTAATAAAAAAATATATTTACTTATTAATATAATTTTTTATACCGAAAAAGAGTACCCTAAATATTTTATGCAATAATTTCTCAGGCATTTCTCGTAATTTGCATACCAATTGCCTTGAAAAAAATAGAAAAGAAATACAACAAAAAAATGTAAAATATAAAAAAATGTACAAAATATATTTACTTATTAAAAACCTTTTTTAAATCGAAAAAGAGTACCCCAAATATTTTATACAATAATTTCTCAGGCATTTCTCTTAATTTGCATATCAATTGCCATGAAGAAAATACATTAAAAATTACACACTAATAGGGGAAAATCAAGTTAAGCAGGACATCAACTTATCTGGGTGCTGGAGGGGGTTTTCCCTTAGCCCTGGCTTTTCCCCCCTGCTTTTTTTCCATTTGCATGCTTCATTAGCGCGGTCCAAGGCGCTCGGCGAATTAAAAGTAATGTTAATTGTGCGCCCACGGTCCACGAAGGCTGCTGCTGCTGCGTTCATCCATAATCAATTTTAGCCAAAGGCCCTCACCAAAAAAAAAAATATATATATATAATGTATAGAAGAAGAAGGAAAAAAGAGAGAAGAAATGCTGGAAAATATGACATAAAAATTTTTCATTTCCTTCAAGGAAGAGCCAAGCATTGCCGCGCCTCGCCACGCCACGCGTATTCCCAGCGGACGACGAACTTTGGCAATGAAGTAGAAAATGAAGTAGAGCCACGCCCACTTTCCCCACTTTGTTGCCCCGACTTTGAATGTATTCATCAATGCAACGCATTTGCATATTTTGAGCGTAAAAATTAATCACTAATTTTAATACGCAGCGGGGAGAAAGTAAGTCAAAAAAATCGAGAAACGAGAAAAAAAACCTAGCCTTAAGGGAGCAGGAAAAGCTATCGTCCTCCCTCTCTGCAGCTCGGGAAAACCTTGTTAAGTGGGCAACACTAATGTAGCAATTTTGGAATTGATGAAAAAAAAAAAGAAAAGCTAAAGGAAAACCAAAAAGGAAACGCACAGGGATGTAAGGTAAACAAATTGCGCGATGAGGCGTTGTCATTTATAAGACCGAAAGATATTTCCTCTCTCTCACTCTCTCTGTGTGTCTCATAATAATAAAAAGTAAATAAATGGAAAATGAGAAAAACGCCAGCGTCGAACATAAAAATGACCAGCAAAAAGAGGGAACGATTTCCCGGGGGCGGGAAATTGTTGTCTATCGAGAACCTTGGCCGCCGCCGCCGCCGCCGCCACATTTCACCTGCAGCGCTTTGATAGCCGCCGCCGTCGCTGCTTCGCTGCTCCTCCATTAAAACTAATGGGAAATCTGGTATAATTTGATTCCGCGAGTGCCGGTGGAAAATGGAAAATGGAATGCGAATGCCACCATCGCTTGGCAGTGGGAAATTGCCCGAGATTTGATTAATGAACGGAATTGGAAATGGCAATTGGGCACGCAAATCAATCCCGAATTAATTGGCAGGCAAATTGCAATTGGTTCTTGAGGGAAGGAAATTTTGTGGGGAAAAGCGAAGGGGGAAAACTAGGAAAAGTGTTTTATTTTACCTTTAAATTATGTCGAGGATTTAATAGTATTTTATTTTTTATATGATTTATTTGTTTATTTCATTTAAATACATGAAGAAAGTAAGAAAAAGTCTTGTCTGAGCCACAAATGGTTTTATTTTAACCCTTTAAAAATTAATTATTAATGTTAAATTTCAGAAAAATTAAGTCTACAATGTTTTTCTTAGTTATTATTATTAATATGTTTTCTTATTATTATTTTTATATATTTCAAATGTTTTAGAAATATTATAGAGGTATATTTTGTGGTCAACTTATGTTTATTATTTATATACGCCCTGAGTTCTATCACCTATTTTTTTAATATTTCCTATAGTACTTTTTAGGTGGAACTAAATTTATTTTTAAATTGCAAAACACCTTAAAAACTATCATTTACCTTAAGTTTTGTGTCCTTCTCTTTATAATTTGTATATAGTATTTTATATTTATATTTTATATTATATTTTTCAGTTAATAATATTTGCTAATATGTTTTCTTATAATTATTATTATATATATAAGGTTTATAATAAACATTATCGTATTATCTTTGGTGTTTAACTTATGTTAATTATTTTTATATGCCTTAAGATCTACCATCTATTTTTGAAATATTTTTTATAGTACTTTTCAGGCAGCATTAAATTTATTTTTAAATTGCAGAACCCCTGAAAGACTATCAACTATCAGTATCATAACCCCCTAAGTTTTAGGTACTTCTCTTTATATTATATTATATTATATTATATTATATTATATAATGTTATATTATATTATATTATATTATAGTATATTATATTTTTAGGCCATCTTATTTATTACTTTCAAATTTAAAAACCCTCTAAAAAAACCATTAAAAAAGCCCCTAAAAAACCCCCCAAAAACCCCCTAAAAACCCGCTAAAAAACCCCCTGAAAACCCCTTAAAACCCTCTAAAATTCCCCTTAAAAATACCCCCCAAAAACCCCCTTAAAAACTCTCTTCTTTCGCACAACCATTTTCATGCATTAATCAATCGGGTAAAGGGTGAGTGAAGGAGTTAGCTTCTTGGCCAATTCCAGAGCAAGCCAATTACCCCGCGATATTCGGGGCAACGTCAAGAGCTTGCCACTGGAGGAGGGGTGGAGGGAACCCAGCTAAGAGGGTCACGAGGGGAACTCCGATGGAAGGGAGGGAAGACGGCAACAACTTGAGGCTGGAGGGCCA
>VNJQ01003857.1:0-30888 GCA_008042515.1 Drosophila truncata | reverse complement strand
ATTTTGGTTTTACATTGTATTTTATCTGAATTACAATATTTTATAGTTTCTATAGGATATTTCCCAGTTTTCATGAGTTTAAAGACACTTTTAATGCATTAAAGATGTCATTTTCATACAAAATAAGGTAATTTTTCATTGAAAATTTCAAGAAATGTGGTCAAAAGTGGCATTACAGACTATACGCAATCGAACAAGAATTAAATACTCTACAACACACAATAGGTCTCTAGGTGAAACTAGGTGACATTCACTACTTTTACCTTTTTAAACATTTGGTTTAAACAAATTTTTTATTTTTTTAAGGCGACACACTTTAAAACCAAACTACAAAGACATTACAACGACTATGAACATTTTACAACAATAAATATATAGTACAAACCCCATTGATTCCAACTCTTTTTATAGATCTATCAAGTTCTTATTTTTTGTTGAGTTTTTTTAGTTTAAGAATTGTCTAAATTTTCACGCTTTTTCCTTGTTTGCTAGCTTGCGAAGAAACAGCTGACTTTAAGCGCTCCGTGCGAGAAAGTGGCGCCACCTATGAAGATTTTGATTGTGACACGTTGATGGTCACTCTATTTCCAATCGATCCATACCAAAATCAATTGATTTGTTTAACTTTTAAAAAATGGATTTTGGCCAACCAAAGTGGTCGGCTGGACCATAGTGCATTGCCTGTTGTCTGCCCGCAAAAGATTGCTTTTAGAAATTTATAGTTTCAATAATGTGGCGACCGCGTTCCACGAACCGTTGCAATGCCTCCAAGCGGGGCAGAAAGGGGAAAGGGGGGAAAATCGCTGTATATGCGAGTGTGTGTGTGTGGGTGTGTGTGCATTCTCATGTGTATTTTCAATTTACGCGTCCATAACTTCAAGTTCTGCAAGTTTACCTACCTACGAGCTGCCGCCGAGGCAGCCCAAACACCCGAAGGAGCAAGTTGTCGACGGGCCGCATATCGAACACTCGAGCTATATATATATATATATATATATACGTTCTTATATATATATATTTATATATGTTTATGGTGCTGCAGCTGAAATCGGAGCTAAGAATGAAGCTGAGCCAACAAGGGATTTACACGGTGGAAAAATTAAAGGGAAAATATAATTAAGTAGGAATTTATATTGGTAAAAGTAGTATAAAAACTTAAAAAATCATTAAGATATATATAGAAAAATTAAATTTGATGATTTAAATTATATAAATACCTATATAAGGACATTTATTTTAATTTTAAAATTGTCTAAGTAAGTCAAAAGGTTAATTAAGTCTTAGAGAAAATTTAAAAAGCAAGAAAAGTAGGAATTTAAATGGGAAAAAATAGTATTTAAACTTCAAAAATCATTAAAATATATATAGAAAAATAAAATTTAATTATTAAATTTATATAGAAGTTTATTTAAATTTTAAAATTGTCTAAGTAAATCAAAGAATTAATTAAGTCTTAAAGAAAGATTTTAAAAACCGGGAATATGTTGCTAAAAATTTCTATTTAAGTCTAAGGCCTTTAAAATAATTAGAAAATTAAAAACTGTTAATCAACAGTCATTAAGATATTTATAAGGAAATTTATTTTAATTTTTAAATTGTCTAAGTAAGTCAAAAAATTCATTAAGCCTATAACAAACATTTTAAAGACCGGTATATGGTGCTAAAAATTTCTATTTGAGTCTAAGGCCTTTAAAATAATTCTAAAATATAAAAAACTGTTAACCAACAATACAAATACAGCTTAAATATATTTTTTAATTTATTCTTAATAAAGATTTCTCACTAAAAATAAAGAAAAGTTAATAAAAATGAGTTAAATGATCAGGAAATTCATCAAAGTTAATTATTTAACTGCCACAAAAGGCTGTGAAAGCTAAAAAAATTTATATTTGAGTCTTAGGCTTTTAAAATAATTCTTAAATAAAAAATCTGTTAACCAACAATACAAATATAGCTTAAAAATATTTGTTTACATTAGTTTTAATAAAGATTTCTCACTAAAAATAAAAAAAAGTTTATGAAAATAAGTTAAATGATCCGGAAATTCAGCAAATTATATTTTTAGCTACCGAAAAAAGTTTTTAAAGTCTCATAATATTTTTTTTCAATCTACTTCCCTTAAGTAATAAATGTAAAATAATATTTTGTGGCTTTAAAAATCCTTTGACCAAATTACATTTTTTAACTACCCAAAAAAGGGTTTTTAAAGCCACAAAATATTATTTTAAAATGTATTTCCTTTAAGTAATTTATATAAAATAGCTTAGTTTTTGTTATAGTGTATAATCTGAAGATGGGACTTGGGACTAAGACTCAGGCTGAGGCTGAGGCTGAGGCTGAGGCTGCAACTGAAGCAGTTGCCGTTTCCGCAATTACAAAACTTCCGCAAAAATAACAAAACACTTGCGTGGCAAACACCGCACCGAGGAAAATCTAGGAGAGAGAAAAGTGGGTGGTGGTGGTGACATGGTGGAAAATCCTGGCACCAGGGCACCACATGTGCCACCAGAGCCAAAACGCTTTTCCCGTGCATTTTTTTCTAGGGCAGATTTTAATTTCTTAATGCAGAAAAGGACATGCAGCAAAAAGGGCAGGCATAAGGGGGTTAAGCTGGTGTGGGATCCCAGTAGTAGTAACCCAGAAGGGTTAAACGTTGCCTGGACTGAACTTTGTCTTTGTGCATTCGCAATGAGACAACACGGTCGCAGCTGCAAGTCAATTTTTTCCCCAAAAAAAAATACCATATATACAAAAATAATAATAAAAGCCAGAAAACAAGCTGTGATGGAGAGAGAGTTTCTACTCTACTTTTCCCAGCTGCCATTAGCCTCGTTATCCCGGCTCAATTTCCCTCATTACCTTTCATATATTTCCACTATCCTGTGGCATCAAAAGAAATTGATAATCTCTTAATAAGCCGACCGGCAAACTTTCGTCTAAGTATGGATATTTTTCTTAGCCCAAAGACCAACAACAGAGAGGACATCAAAAGGAGTGTGTGTGTGTGTGTTCAGTGTCCAGTCTCACCCCCAAAAACCGAACCCAGACTGGACTTGGACTCCCTTTTTGGCACGCACACAAATCACTTGATTCAATCATCTCGAAAATTGATAACATGCCATTTACAAATGACATCACTGACAAAAAGCAAACTCATTGAGCAGCGTCTGCCGCAAATTATTTATAGGCAACACAAAAAACCAGATACCCCCCCCAAAAAAAAGGAAGCAAGGAAAAAAAATTAGGGCACGTGCCGCCGGTTGACCAGCCTCTTGGGCCACGCCCCCTTCTTTGCGGGTGAAAGTTGCACCAGTGCCGTCAGTGAAAGTGGCCAAGGAAGTGAAAGTGAAACCCTCTAACCGCACACGGCACGCACCCAAAAAAAAAAAATAGGGCAGAGAAAAAACAGAAGCCAGAAGGAGGTGTATATGGAGGGTGTTAGGACCATGAGATATCCTTTATAAGTTGGCAGAATAATTTCAGAATAATTTCAGTTTTATTTAGTATTTATTTTAAAAATATTAATGAATTTGTTAAATATATATTTCTCATTATTTTCTTAAGAGTTTGAGGATTTTATAATTAATAGGGTTATGACACTGTGATAAAAATCCACTTTATTGGAGTGATCAATATACCACAATATACCACAATATACCGCAATACACCATAATATACCAAAATATACGAAAATATGTCAAAATATACCAAAATATACCACAATATACCACAATATACCACAATATACCACAATATAACACAATATACCAAAATATACCAAAATATACCAAAATATACCAAAATATACCAAAATATACCAAAATATACCAAAATATACCAAAATATACCAAAATGTGGTGACAATATTACAAAGAAAATACCACACAAAGCAGGTTATAGTGTCATAGGAGCATAATTTCTTCTTTGCAGTGTAAAAACCGTATAATTGAGCTAAAAATATTTTGTTAAATTAAAGTAACTAATTTATTTTAAAATAAAAAATGTTATTAATTAATATTGACTAATTTTGAAGATAAAAACAGGAAAAAAGGGTTTTACTATTAATAAATACAGTGTCATAACCGCTTAATGAAGCGTAAAAATTGGAATACCTATTAAAATTTCTATTGAATTAGTGAAAATATGCTTACTGAAGATATAAAATATATAAAATAGTCTCAATATTATTAAAATTCTTAAATAATTAAATATTACAAAAAAATTATACAATAAACCCATCATAAAACTCCCCAATACATCCCCCAATATACCCTGTTCAAAAAATAATATAACCCAAAGGGAAACGAGAAAAACGTAAGCAGCAGGGAAATTCCAGCAACAACAGTACCCCCCTTATATCCCTCTGCCTCATTTGGGATGCGATGCACGCTGAGCTTTTCATTTCAATTTGAACGCATTTTTTGCGGCCAAAAGACAAGGCCAGAAAAAAAAAAACAAAAAACTGGGGTATATAGAGGGGGGCAATCTGAACAATCGGCGCAATCGGACAATTGATTCGAACGCATTTGCGTGTTTGCCCCGAATAACTGCAAATTATTTCCAGTGGCTCTCCTTTTGTTGTTGGATTGTACAGCCCGTACAGCCCGGGGATTCCCCATTGTGCCATCAGCCTCATCATCAGGGCCCAAAATGGGGGGCGGTCATGGAATCAAGTTAAGTGATTCGCTACGTGATGCTCTTCTGGGGCCCAGGTTTCGTCCTTAAAAAGGTTTCCCAGAACGAAAAAAAAACGACGTTGTGAAAAATCGAGGTATACTTGGGGGAAAAACTATTCCAAAAAACCCAGCAAATATTAATCATTAGCTGCAAGAAATTAAGTTTAAAATGCCACAGAGAAAGGTTAAAGTTTGTTTTTCAATATATATACATATATATCCTTATGACCCCAGGCTGACCGATCCATTGAGCATTAAACAGTTGGCCAAACTTTAATTAAGAGCTAAGAACACACAGAGCACAGAAGCGGCTAAACAAAACCCAAAACAAAGAAAGAACTGACCGAAAAGTCAGCAACACTTGAGCCAAATGTCAAATACACAAATAACATGGAATAGTTTTGTGGAAATGGCAATGGAAATGGAAATGGCAACGTAAATGAAAATGAAAATGAAAATGAAAATGCCCTCCGGGGTGCATTTGCTGCTGTGCCTCGACTCGATTGAATAGAAACTATAACGAGACAAACAATAAACTGGCAAAAGGCCCGGAAAAGGTTAACTCCCGACCGACCCACCGACCGACTCACTCCCACACCCACCGATATTGATAGCATATACAAAAAACGGACACACAGAGAGAGTTGAACAGTTGAAAGTGACAATAACAAGCACAAAATGGACACCACTGATGATGACAATGGGATCCCTTGGACCGGAGACTTTTGGACCTCTGCTCCTTGGTTCACTTACTTGGGGGACAAGGCAAACATCCTTGGACTTGACATCCGGCATAAATGTCAAACGCCAACTTTGACCGCAAACTATGCTCGGACACACGTCCTCTTTATATATATATATATATCGATGTCTGGTATCCGGGGAGAAGGGGCCTGTAAATATATTCATGGCCAGTCAGTCAGTCACTTGGGCCATCAGTCCTCTTTTAAAGCACATCTCACATCCGTATTCGCATTCCCATACTACACTTCCCATTTCTATACCCATTCCCCTTCCTTTTTCCTTACCCATGCCCTCTTCCTTACCCATTCCCCTTCCTTTTCCCTTACCCATGCCCTCTTCCTTACCCATTCCCCTGCTTTTTCCTATATCCATGCCCCCTTCCTTTCCTCTTTCACATCCAAATCCAACCAAGTGCGTCGCTTAATTACAAAACGAACAACGCATAAAAACCAACAGAGACAGGGTTCGTCGATGGACCACCATCTCCTCCTCCTCGTCCTATTCTATCACAGCCTTAAGCGGCCCCCAAGAAGGCAGGACACTATTGTCTAACAGAACTCATGACCCTGCACTGGGCAGTAATTATGGTTAATCTTAAAATAAAAAAATATAAATACTAAAACTTAAAAATACATAAATAAATACAAAAAGCCAGCTTAAAATTAGAAAAAATTACAAAAAATAGCCAGAAATCTGCTTTTATAATATTTTTCCAAGTATTTATTTTGTTAAAAAATAGATTTTTATAAATATTTGCTTATACAAATACCTTTTAAATCTTTAAATAATTTATGTAAATTTTATTCCTAGAAATAAGTATAACAAGAGAACTTTTTAGGCCTCATTTTTCACTTAAGAAATATTACGATAAATACCTAAAGACTTATAATTCCCAAGTGCTTACTTTTATAAGGAAAATAATTCATAAATATGTCAAAACAATTATTTATAAGTAAGTTTATTAGTTTCTTCTTAAAATTAGAAATACCACTAAAATTGGTAACTCAAAACTCTTGATAATTCCAATTATTTCATCTATTTCTTATAAATATATCAAAAAAACCCTATAATACCCAAATCCAGGCTTTGTCGCAGTGCAATCATCCTCCGAATTCCTCCTCCATTTGCGATATTTGACATTCAAGTAAAGGCATAAATTCGAGTTTAATAAAATAGAAGTTGTCTGTGTGTGTGTCGTACGCACCATACTGCCCATGTCCTGTGGCAGGACCCCCCCCCCCCCCCCCCCCCCCTTTGATGGCCATTAGGCGGCCAACCACAGCGACAGCTGGCCACAGGACCTCCCTGGCATTAGATACAACCAGTATATTGAATAGAACACAGAATTAAACGCAACGGCATGTCATTTGTGGTGTGTGTCGGGATCCACAGATCCTACTGACACAGGACTTGGCTCTAGCGAGCTGAAAAGGTCGCGAATTGTATTGAAAGTCCTTTAAAAAATCAAACAATTCTAATAGATAAAGGAGCACAGCGAACTGGAGTAAAAATGTAGGTAGGATTTATCTCAGGACTTGGCAACAAAGGTTCAGGATACTTAAATATAGAGATTAGGCATAGGAAAAAGTGCTCAAGGATTTTCCTATGGATCCACAGCTTCCTAAACATTTAAAAGAATAAATTTTAGATAATAATATTATATATTATTATTTCTTATATCTAAAAGGTAGAAAAAAAATCCCTACAATATATAATAAATATATATATTTTAATACTACATAACAACACCAAAGATTTGCAATTAAAAACTTGAAATCTGCTCAGCGAAAGCAAATAAAATGCAATTAGCAGGATTTGAATTAATTAAGTAGTAAGTACAGTCGTCACCGGCTACAAGGGCAAACAGCACAAGTTGATATGGAAACCCCCGGTCTCGAAGTTTCACTCTTTTTCCCCGCTTTATTAAGTGTAGTTGGGGAAAACTCTGTTTGGAAAACTGCTGCTGCTGCTGCTGTGGAGAGAGCGAAGACATGTGCCAGACACGGGCACACGTGGAGTCCTTGTTCTGTGTGTGTGTGTGTGTGTGTCTTTTGTTTATCTTGGGCACAGACACTGGAAAAAGTGGGAGGAAAAACTAGGAGAAGAGACGGTTGAGGTGGCTGCCAACTCTTTCTTTCTCTCTCGCGGCAAGGACGATGCCAAGGAAGCAGCAAACGGAAGCCGTGGAGCCCAACAACAGCAAAGTGCAATTATCGCAAAATACCTTAAGGTTTACATCGTCAAAAGGGGAGGAGTTAGAGGAGGAGAGGGGAAGGTGAGCAGCCCGCAAAGGAAAATAGGAAAATTCGGGGCAGGTCCACAGGTGTGTCTGGTGTGTGTGGGAGTGTGTGTTTACCCAAGTGCTTTGTATTGAAGTGCATTTCGGCATGTAATTTGTTGTAGTTCTTTGCTGTTTGATTTTTCCTAGGAATGCTTGTCTTTTTCTTTAAGTAATTTATTGGATTTAAATTTTAGAAATATTTAATTGTATGTATTAAATATTTTTGGTGTTTGTTTTTATTTAATTTGAATATTTAGAAAATAATTAAGCTGAAAACTTAGAGAGAAAATGAATAAATAAATAAATAGCTGAAAAAATGAATTAATCAAAGAATTAAATATTATTGTTTAATTTTAATCATTTAATTTAACATCTTAAATAATAAAGAATACGTTTATTAAATATTTTAGGTGCTGGTTTTTATTTTATTTAAATAAATACAGAATAAACTAAGAAAATAACAAATATAGGAACTTGGCAAGATATTCTATCTAAATAAATAAGTAAATAATATAACTACCCTTAAATAAATATACCAAAATTAATTTTAATAATTATTTAAATATGTATTTAAATCTTTTTAATATATTTTTCAAGTATTTTGCCTAGTTTTTAATTTATTTAAATATATAAAGAAATAACTAAGGAAATAACTAAGATAAGAACTAAGTTAGGAACCCAAATACCTATAAAATAACAAAATTCCCAATTAAGTCTTAAAAATAAAACCCCAAAACAAATAACACAATCTTTTCTCCCCCCCATTCTATATAAAAACCAATAATCAACCAGAGTTTCCCAGGCTGAGAGGCCAAGAGAGGAGGATCCTTTGATGTTCGATAATTGCAAATTCCTTGTGCATGTTTCAGTTCGCATCAAATCGCCGCCCAATGATCGGATTTAAATCAGCGGCGACTCTGGCGCAACTAAATTGATCTTTTATCGCTTCAACGACGACGATGCTCGATGCTCGATGCTCAGGGTATCGGATCGGATTGGATTGGTTGGGATGAGGGTATAGGAGAGGGGAAGGGAAGGGAGACTGGGGAATGGGCTCCTCGAGCCGCCTCTGGTAGCCGGCGCGTAAAAGCTTACAAAATACGACAACGCACAGAAGCGCATAACTCAGCAGATGGACCAAAGAAGGCAAAGGCACTGATAAAAAATTGTATAAAATAAAATATATATTATAATATAGTTTAAGATAATAAATATTATTTTAGAAATTAAATCTAGAGGCTGGTCCTCTAGGAAGTAATATATGAGTGTTTATAAGAAAAATTAATGAATAATCAAACAGAAATTTAAAGAAAAAGCATAGCAACATTTTTAATTGTTTAAGGTTGTTATTTTAATTTATATTTTATTTTATTTTCATTTAATTTACAATAAAACATATGATATTTATTCTAATTTTTGTATTTAAAATATTTTTCATTAAATTTTAAATGTAAAATAGAAAGAAAACAAAAGAAGAAGAAATAAGAAACTATAAAACATTATTTCTGATTATAATTTTACATTTTAAAGTATTAAACTATTTTTAAAGTGATTATTTATATTTATTTAAAATTTTTCTTAACCAAATATTAATTTAAAATAATATTTATTTGCTTAGTTGTTAGTTTAACTTAATTTTAAGTTCTTATGCCAAAAAAATAATGCTCAGTGCCTTTGTCTTGGGATTGGGACATAAGGATTGAGGATCGACGACAACGACAACGTTCACGCGCTGGGATTAAATCGGAAGTTATGCGAATGTCAAAAGCTCTCGTCTCTTGATTGGTGTGGAAGCCGAGGGAATCTTGGCCAGGCCAAGAGAGAGATGGCCAGAGTGATGAGGTAAAAAATTGTTACCGTATCGAATGCGGATTAAAATCAGCTAAACAAGTTGCCAGTCGTCGTCGTCGTCTGTCGAACCTGCGCTGCCATGGGATTTGGATTTTCAGAAAGATTTGAACTGTTTTTATTAACTCAAAAGTTCTGCGAGGGAATTGATGGGGAATCAATGATGAATCAATAAGGAATCAATAATGAATCAATGATGAATCAATGATGAATCAATGATGAATCAATGATGAATCAATGATGAATCAATGATGAATCAATGATGAATCAATGATGAATCAATGATGAATCAGTAATGAATCAAAAATGAATCATTAATGAATCAGTAATGAATCAGTAATGAATCATTAATGAATCAATAATGAATCAATAATGAATCAATAATGAATCAATAACAAATCAATTAGCTGAGGAGTATATACATTCCAGTTAATATTAAAGGGGGTTTCTAGGATTTCAAGAATTTCTTGAGTAAAGGAAAAAATTAATAAATGCCAAGAAAGAGCTTCTCAAGCTCATCCAATTTCAGGGACTTTCTTTCCGTCTGCCTTTTTTTCTCTAATCAGCAACATTTCAAGTGGCCAGTCGGGGGCGGGGTAATATAAATAAAAAGAAATCGGTTGCAAAATGAAAAGGATTAAACAAATAAATCACTTGGCTACGTTTTCAGGACGAAAAACAAAAAAAAAAAGGGAAACTCGAGAGAAAAAAGGGTTGCGCCCACACCAATTAATGAGTTAAAAATTGTGCAGCATTGAATGAATTGGAAAGGATAAGGGACAAGGATGTCCCGCAGCAAAAAGAGCAAAATTAATGAAGATATTTCACTGTCGTCGACGATGACGACGGCTGCAAGAAAAAATCATTTGATTTTTAATTACGCTGATTTTTTATATTAGAACGGAAACAGCTTGGAATAGCAAACACCTTGGAAATTAACACGAACGAACCCCCAGTAGGACTTGACTGGGCCACTTGGAGTCGTCGAAGAAGGACCACGGACCAGGACCAGAACCAGGACCAGGATCTGGTGGCACGCACGAAAGGGTTTCAACTTAATTAAACCATTTCGTTTTCTTCTCTTTTTTTTTTTTGGTTGGTTTCTTTTTTTATTTTTCGCTTTCGCCGCCTGGCTTTTGATGGGTCCCAGGACCTCGACAGGACTGTCATCGGGCCTGGGCTCGAAAAGTGGGCACAAATTGACATCTAAAGTGCTTAAAATTTTCTTTAATTAAGTGTGACAAACTGTGGGCAAAATAACCAAAAAGAAAAGAGAATGGGGGAAACCCAGGCGGAAAAAAATACTGAAAATTTATAGGTGATTAGCTTTGAAAATACTGAAAATTGATAGGTGATTAGCTTTGACTTTTAAATTTAAATTTCAAATTTTTAGATACAATTTTTAATAAGAATTTAAATTTAAAATTGCACAAAATAAACCAGTTTTGAAAGAAGAACCTCTCTGATGAAGGGGAACAGGCATTGAATGTCTGAAAACTGCCCACGCTGGACACTCAATGGAAGTCATTTGCAGCTCGTAAATAAGCAAAAAGGCAGCATTAATAGTTGCTGATTAAGCAGAGCGCCTACGGAAATTAAAATTAAGTAATTTAAGTGGGCAGAGCAGAGAACTCAGAAGAAGAAGATGAAGCCAAAGCCAAAGTTAAAGACGAAGGGCTCAAAGTAAACCGGTTTTTGGTGACTACAAACAAGACATCTTTCTTTGATAAAGTCTAAAAACACTGTAAAGTATTCAAATATATATTTTTAAATATTTATAATACGATTTTTAGTGGTAATAATTTAGCAGTATTTAATTTCTTAATATTTATAAGTACTTTTTTTCTGTATAATAATATAATAGGTCTTGAAGTAACATCCTTAGCCGTAATAATAGGTAATAATATATAATAGTAATAGTTATAAACTCTAAAAACACTGTTAAGTATTTAAATATATATTTTTAATATTTATAATAAGCTTTCAGCAATATTTTAATTTTTGAATATTTATAAGAACTTCTTTTCTAAAGATTAAAATATAATAAGTCTTGACCTTAAGTAACATCCTTAAACGACTCTAAAAACTTAGGTAATAGTAAAAGTAAATAAGGCCTGATTTTGCAGATTAATAAATAAATATAATAAATAAATTAATATCATTATAAATTACCTAAAATATAATTTTATGGCCAAGTAAAAGTTTTTGTAGGAAGACCAAAATATACAGAATAAGACTTTTATTACATCCATAAAAAAATCAAATTAAATATAATTTTAAAGACTCATAAATAGGTTTAAATAAACATATGCCACAACTCTTGAAATATTATTTTTGAAAGCCAAATAAAACCAGATTTTTATTAAAAATCAAGCCGCTTAAATATCCTAAAAATAAAACCCCACAAAAATAACTAACAAAAAATAGTTTTCTTAACATTTTTCCTTACTTCCTTCACCCCTCCTAGCACTCAAAAATCGGCCAGACAATTAGCCAGGATAATATAGAGAAGGCAGTGCCTGGGCGACATAAATAATAATCAATTTGATATCAAATCGGCAATGTCCTTGCCGAAAGGCACAAAAAAAACATATATAGAGAGAGAAAAGGAATCAGAATTGATGATTATTGCTTTTTGACAGAGATTCGCCAAGGCGACAATAAAAACGAGGCAAAAATCCCCACCAAAAATTCACTCCATGTCCTTTTAATGGGGGCGTGTGTGTATATGTGTGTGTGTGTGTGTTAGTATCAATAAAATAGCCACACACACAAACACACTGACACGTATGGGTATAAATGGGGAAAAATATTTATGTGCATGTTATAGTAAGTGCAAAATAATAGCCACTGGTCGAGGGTCGAGGAGGGAGCCCCACGGACACACGTAGCACGCAGACTGCCACTAAAAATGTTTCAACAATTACCAGGGAAGATGATATGAGCATATGTGTGTGTGTGTGGGTGTGAGTGTGAGTACGAGTGTGTGTGTTTGGCAATAATGCACTCGACACTTTTATTTCTTTTTCATTAGCCAAAAAGCGACGACTTTCCCTCGACTTTCTCCACGATGACGACGACCTTTGAAGGCCTGACCTTCACATGAGAACAACCCCCAAGAAAAAAGATATATATTGTGATAACTAATGAATATTTGGAAAGATTTTAAGAAGATATAAAATATATAAAATATCTTTAATAAAATATTTTTTATATAAAATATAACAGAAGCCTAAAATATATAAAAACTTATAAAAAAAAAATCTAGAAAAAGACATCGATAACTGGGAAATTTCTTAATGATTGAGAGAGTAAAAAATATTATATAAATCTATAAAGATATGTCTTTAGGAACTTACAAATAAAAAGGAGAATAAAATAAAAAGAAGCAGAACATAATATTTATATAACTCTGAAAGTTCAGTAAAAGAAAATCCCATTGATAGCTGGAAGATATATAAAATATTACCAAAAGATATATAATATATACGTAAAATATTATAATTAACAAGTAATATTTAAATTCTAAAAGAAAAGGTCCTGCTTTGGCAGGAGGATAAAAACCATAAGCAATAAGACATATTCATTGATGATTAAAATGAAATATATAAAAAAATATATAAAATCAAAAATATACAGGAAGTCCCATAGGAAAATGGCAATAATATCTAGAAACTATCTGAAAAATTCACAGAATATATATTATATTTATTAAATATTATCAAAGTTAAATAATATATAAATTTTAAAAAGAAAGTCAACCTTTCGCCAATAGAAAGTTACCATTGAGTGGTAATAACCTTTGATAAATAAAGATAATAAAGATAAATATAATATATTGAAAATCTATATTAAAATAAAATATATATAAATAAATTACATAGAAATAAAATATATAGTAATGAAAAGACATAGAAATAAAATATATAGAAAGATATATACAATCAAAACCCAATTTCCGGGGACCTGCACCTGCTGCCCCTCAAAGACCGAACTCCCCAAGAACCCCCAAACCCGCTTGGACCAGCTCTTTTATTGTGCACTTTATGGCCGCCTATTTGTGACTTTCGGAGATACGCTCACACATACATATTCCTCTATATATATATACATATATATATAAATATATATGACTATATATGGCACAAAGTTGCCGCCTCCCCGAAGAAGACGTCTCTCAATAAATTCCAGGATTTACAGGCCCTGGTCCGGGGGGCCCTGTCATAATTTCTAATACCCCCGCAAGAACCGAAATCGGACATCACCATAACCCTACTTTATGGTATCATAAAGAGGGGGGTGTTGTGTCCTGGAGTGTGTGTCCTGGAGTGTATCCTGTGTGTGTGCGATCCAATAGTTTGCAATTAGCTGGCGGACCAATAAAAACGGCAATCAACATAAAAATAATCGAGGAAAATCGGACGAGCCTCACTCCTATGTCATTTTCCCAACTTGGGATTTTAATTCAACGACAACTGCGCACATTTCCCAGGGAAACAGAAGAAAATGCGGAAATCTATTAAAAATTCTTTTTTTTTGGGAGCAAAAGTAGCCCAAAAACACACACACACACACACACAGGGGGCAGGAGGTGGAAAAATGTTTCGGTGTGCGCGTTGTAACGTACAAATTATGTAAACATCGCAGGGGGTTCGGGACCTGGGTTTGGGGGTAAAAAATTATGAACCTTGAGGCGGGATTGAAGGACAGCAGCAGCGGCAGCAGGGACAACTCGCGGGCCCAGATGAAAAATTCGACCCAGGGCAATATTTACAATTAAAAAATTAACGTAAAACAGAACGAAGAAGGTTCTACGAAGGAGGTGGAGGAGGGTTCGGGTTCTTTTCCTTTTTTTTTTCCTTTTTTCTGGGAAAAAACTGTGAAAAAGCCCTAAAATCAATAGGAAAAAACCTCAAGTGGGGTGAGGCGGTGAAATAACTGACAATGTGAAATTTCTGCATATAAACACTGAGAGAAAAGGGGTAGGAAAAGGTGGAAGGAACATGGAAGAAATTTTATAGAATTAGATTACTTTTTCAAAGTTTTTCTATGCTTAATTTATGATTTTAAATTAATAAATAAATTCAAAAGTTAGTAAATTAATAAATAAGCTAGGAATAAGGCCAATTTTAATTTGTTTTAATATATTTTTTAATAAATTTATTCATTTATGGTAAATCATATAAATTATTAATCAAAAGATATAAGAACTGCAATTGAAGACAACAGATTTTCCTTAAAACTCATTTCTCTAACATTTTTCTTTTATTTAAAATTAAAGAAACTCTTAGTAATAATAATAAACTTTCACATTGATTAAAAAATGAAACCTTATATATTTTTAATTATTTATGCTAAATATAATAAATATTTAAGCGAATAAAGCAAGGAATGCAAAAGTTACTACATTTTATCTAAGGCAAAACCTAAACTACATCAAAAATAATCATTTATCTCTTGTTTTTCTTAAGTTTTCTGTTAAAAAACTTAAAAAATATATCTATTTTTTTGTTATCTATTTTTTTACTATTTTATTTTTTCGCTCAGTGCATCTGTTTATGGATAAGAAGAAGTATGAATGTGGTTCGAGGGGATTTTCCGCGAGGCCTAATGGAAATTGTATTTATCTCGTTTGAAGTTTGCCTCGTTCCACCACCAATGTTACACCGCTCATGTCTCGCACCTTCACCGCCTCCGAACCCTCCTCCACCTCCTTTTCTACCTCCTCCTCCCCCTCCTCCTACCCCCGCCAGGCGACACTTGGCCTCACCTTGGCACCCCTCCCCCCCCCACACCTCCATTGCCTCAAGCGTTTTTTATAAATTAACAAACGAAGAGGCAAAAAGAGAGGAAAAATTATCAGAAAAGTCGGGGGGAAAAAAAAGTGAAATGAATATTTTTTTTTTCTGGTAATTTCTCTGCCATTTTCCATCCTCAGTTTGCGGCTGTCAAGAACGCGCCGCCGGAAAATGTTTAAAATATTTTCATAGGTAGTTCCAGGCCTCCGCTGATGATGATGGTTGGTGGTGGTGGTGGCAGCCACTTTTCCGGGGGTTGGGATATCTTCTGATCCTTGGTGTTTTTTTGGACTAATTTAAGCGTTAAACCGAAGCTAAAAAAAAATTATAGAAAATCCAAAAAAAAACAAAAAAAAAAGGGGGAAGCTGCAAAATGAACAGTTGGCTGAGTGATTGGGCGGATTTTTCAGGTGAGAGCCCAGGGGAGGAGGTGAAAGCCACCAGAACTGATTATTCAAATCCCTTGGAAAAGACTTTATCGATGAAGTGGCTCTATAAAGACAGGGTTTTTGGCTTTTAAAATTAAAATCTAAGGCTTTTATGCATGAAATATGCATTTAAAATGTGATTATTCATTTTTAAATATTTATTTGAATTTATTTAGATTTATTATATCGAATTCTTAGGTGATTTACGTTTAGAAATTCTTTTTATAATATCTTAAAGCTCTATAAACCTCACATACTCTCTAAAAATCAATCTTTTTATTCATTATTTATTTTATTTACAATTTATTTTGTATCTATATTTTATTTTAAATATTTTAAATATATTTTATGCATTAAATATGCATTTAAAATATGATTATTAATTCTTAAATATTTATTTGAATTTATTTAAATTTATTATATTGAATTCTTAGGTGATTTACGTTTAGAAATCCTTTAAATAATATATTTTAACCCTATAAACCTTATATACTCACTAAAAATCAATCTATTTATTCATTATTTATTTTATTTACAATTTAAATTTAATCTATATTTTATTTTAAATATTTTAAATATTTTTTATGCATAAAATAAGCATTTAAAATATGGTTATTAATTTTTAAATATTTATTTGAACTTATATAAACTTATGACATTAAATCATTAATTGATTTACGTTTAGAAATTCTTTAAAAAATATCTTAGGACCTTGTAAACCCTATATACCCTTTAAAAATCATTCTATCTAAATAAATAATTGATTATTTAATTTATTTACAATTTAAATTTGTTCAATATTTTATTGTACACATTTTCCCTTAAAAAAAAACTATCAAAAAACCTTCATAAACAAAAAGTATCATAATTATTCATGCTGCACGTTGCAACGCTTGCCAAAAATGCTCTCAAAAATGTCCAATAAACTTTTGCCCACACACACACACACACACACACACACATGGCTAGTTAGTTAGTTGGGAGTCTGAATATTTATAATGGATATATTCCCATTCACAATCGGACACGTAACACATAACACGTAACACGTAAGGGGTGGTGGAAACGTGCGTTGTTTGGCCAATTGCCGCTTGCGCTTCGATGATGGGAAAACTTTTTCGATAATACTCAAAAATAAGTGCGAAAATTGTTGAATATTGCACAATTGCACACGAGCTCAGACACACTCTAAAACACACACACACACACACACACAGACATTGCATTAGATTTTATTGTTGCCTAGTTTTGTGGAGGCAAAACTCAAATGAAACTCTGGCCAAAAACTGCAACTTGTTGCTATTAAAGTCCTGGTGGAAAATGTTTAAAATATATATATGTATGAACATATATATGTATTTGTATAATTTTCTATATATTTAAGACTTTGTTTGGCGAAACCCTTTTCACAATTTTTGGCAGACAACTGCGCCACATGACGTCATTGATTTTCAATAAGGAAAAGCTGAGTCGTCGAGTGGCGCACATGCTTACCCCCATTCGAGCTTCCTTCCATTTGCCCAATAATCCCTCAACACTTTCACTGGATACATGGGGAGAAAAAAGAGGAGAGTTTAGGGATTTTTTAGGGAAATTATTAAATATTTTAAAGGGAGATTTAATAAGGTTTTTATTAATAATAAATAATATTTCAAGAAATTGAAAAGTTTTTAAGCAAACAGAAGTTTCTTCTACTTTTTCCCTGTAAAATTAGAGCTAAAATATTTAATATTTTTTAAATATATAAGTATTATTGTCAGGAATTTTTATAATATTTTAAGGGAGGTTTTTAATGAGGTAAAAAATATTTCTAAACAATTTATCAAGCAAAGGAAGCTTCCTAGTTTTAAGGCAAGCAAAAACCCTTTGAGTTTTTACCTTTAAATTTATTTTAAAATATTTTCTGTTACCTAATTAAATATTAATTATTTTTGGGCATAAAATAAATTATTTTAAGCGATTTTTAATAAGGTAAATAATAATAAATAATTTAAAACATATCAAGGAAGCTTCTTTATTCGAAAGTAAAGCAGTTGTTACTCCTTTTCTTTCCCTTTAAATTTATTTTAAAATATTTTCCATTACCTAATTAATTATTAATTATTTTTGGGCATAAAATAAATTATTTTAAGCGACTTTTAATAAGTTAAAAAAATAATAAATCATATAAAGCGTACCAAGGAAGCTTCTTTAATCGAAAGTAAAGCGGTAATTGCTCCTTTTCTTTCCCTTAAACATTTATTAATATAATTTCTTAATATATTTTGCTATTATTAAAAATGTTCTATTATTTACTATATTAAAGACTATACTTTCCCCTCAGTGTATTCACTAAACTCCAAAAGCAGACACTGTGAGAGTGAGCCCAAAGAAGGGGAGCCTTCTTGCTTATATGCCTTGCCTTGCCTTGCCTTTTCTTAAATGTGCGCTTCCGCTTCCGCTTCGACTGCTGACATTTGCATTTTCCGCGGGCGAGAGGAAAATCGGAAATCGGGAGGAGGCCTGTCAAATTTTATGATAGCGCCAAACATAACTCATTGACAGCTTTGCATTTTCACAGGCACCGCCGCAGGGGGGGCGGCCGCCTTCTGCATATTGCACAAAGTTATGAGCCGCGAATGATAAACGGCCTTGAGAGTTTCCCGCCCGGAAATGTGGTGGGTGTAAAAAAGTATTAATAAAATAAATGAGAGTAGATGGGGGGATGATGGATGCAGACTTATTGATTTTCTGCCTTGAGATTTCAATATTATAAAAGGCAAGAGAACAAAGGAAGCTCAAGAATTGTGAAATTAATTTAAAATGAGTTTTTAAATGTAATGAAAATATTTTTTAAATATTATTTAAATATTAAAGAAATACTAAAGTAATTTTTTACATTTTTTGTAAAGCTTTAACCTGGCAATTTTTCAATTTCCATTAGTTTGCTTTCGGTTCGAGCTCATCAGCGCTCGAGTTTGTTTTGTCATCAGGCTAATTAATTAATTAGCAGCCAGCGCAGCACACAAAGTGGTGTGAAAAATCGCCGGCACTCGGACACACCTCGAACACGGCACACACACACACATACACGTACAGTGTGCAATAAAAGTGTGTCCCCAGTCTAATTAGATGTGTAGTTGAATGCGTGTAATTCATCAAATGTCAAAGCCAAAAGCCAACTGACATCGACTGCACCTTTTTGGGCGTGTGTTGTTTTTTTTTTTTTTTATTACCAACCCGATTGCCCCTCTAATTTTCACCTTACCAAAAATTGGTAAAATAATGTAACCGAAATGGGCTTAAATGACATGGAATAAATGGTATATAGAAGTCTTTAATGGGTTTTAATTTGTGAAATAAATATGCATTTGGAGGGTTAAAATGGACTTGTGTTTAGAGAAAATAGTTAAAGATAATAAATAATAATAAAGATTAATAAATAATTAATAATATAATATTATTAATAGATTTAATCTATAATAAATATTTTTAGGGTTCCAACTGAATATGTTTTATTTTTTGAAGCACTTCAGGAAGGTGTAAGAATTAGTTATTGATAAGAAAGAACTCTATAATATTTTTATAAATAATTATAATATGCTTATAAAGTTATTAAGTCAATATAATATTTTTATAAATAAGTATAATATGCCTATAAAGATATTAAGTCAATATAATTATTAAAAACATATATAAAAAATATATTTCTTAGGTTTCTATATTTTTAAGAGCTTCCTATAATTCTTGCTTTTATTTTAAAGTAATTCCCTAAATATTAAACCCTTAATTTAAGTCCAAATCAATTGCTTAATATAATAACTTATCCCTCTTTTTATACCCTTGCAGAGGGTATTATAATTTTGGTCAAAAGTGTGCAACGCAGTGAAGGAGACATCTCCGACCCTATAAAGTATATATATTCTTGGTCAGGATCACCTCCTGAGTTGATATAAGCATGTCCGTCTGTCCGTCTGTCCGTCTGTCCGTCTGTCCGTCTGTCTGTTTCTACGCAAACTAGTCTCTCAGTTTTAAAGCTATCGACTTGAAACTTTGCACACACCCTTCTTTCCTTTGCACGCAGTATATAAGTCGGAACGGCCGGGATCGGCCGACTATATCCTATAGCTGCCATATAACTGATTGATCGGAAATGGTATAACTTCGGTGTTTTTAGAGTTAGAGAATTCAGATTTTGTACGAATGCTATTGTTGGCAACATAATACGACATACAAAATTTCATAAGGATCGGCCGACTATATTCTATAGCTGCCATATAACTGATTGATCGGAAATGCTATAACTTCGGCGATTTTAAAGTTATAGAGTTCAAATTTAGTAAGAATGCTACTTTTGGCAAAATACTACGACAAACCAAATTTTATCAGGATCGGCCGACTATAAGATATAGCTATAGATATAATAATATAACTGAAAAATCGAAAATTGCCCATCTTTTGTGTTTTTGAAGATAGAAAAGAAAAACTTCGTACATATTATATATTTGGTCAGTTGATCCGACCTACCAAATTTCAAAATTTCGGCCGACTATATCTTATAGCTGCCATATAACTGAACGATCGGAAATTACCCGGCCATTTCAGCCTTCTCGTTAAGTCATTTAAATTAGATTGCATATGATTCAATTTGGAAAATATAATTTACAGAATATTCTGCAAGGGTATATAAACTTCGGCTCCGCCCGAAGTTAGCTTTCCTTTCTTGTTATAATTCCAATAATTCCCCCTCAAAGTTTTCATATACCAACCCCTGCTATATATCCTTAGAGATGACTTCATCTCGACTTAAATATGCAATCAATCTGGAGCAGATTGTCGAAGAACCCAACCCTTTCCGATACGCAAAAAAGGACCCCATTTTCATTCATACATATAATATATTTAGAGTCCTTGAAGGCAAATCCAGACAAGCCGCAAAATGCTGTTAAATCTCTCGCTCTTTTTTGGCGATTTCCGGCTTTATGTAGATAGCATATTCTCATATATCCGGAGTTGTCGCCAATTCATTTTTATTGCCTTGCCGCCGGGTATTTCTTTATATTTTTTTATAGACGTTTATAGTTCTTTATGTGGCATAAATTTCATTGTCAGTGGCGGCAGCACAAAGGGGTAGTTTATAGGTTTTTTTTCTGTTGCTGATAACTTTCGGTTTTTGGAGCATTTTTGTCAATTTCGATATTAGCGCGTGCGCCAAAAAAAAAAAAGAAATATGCAATAACAATTGTCATGCATGCAAATGACTTCATTTGTTGGCAATATTTTCGTCATGGCTCCCCAACCCTTGGCTTTTTTCTCAGTTTTTCCGCTATATACATATATATATATAGATTTTTTTTCTTGTAGTTCCTTTGCCACTTTGCATGATTGAACCGTACCGAAGCGAACTCTCATTTGATTTCTTCACTCGCTCGCCCGCCTCGCAGTTTTTATGAATTCTTGCATACTCTCAGGCACTGGCGACCCCCTCGTCCTTGGAGTCCTTCTCAAACGGGGAACTTCTCTGGCCAAAGTTATGTATGCAGATTGCGTGGCGCACGTAAATTTATTTAATTGTATTATTTGCAACGGCTTATAGCGCGGAAAGAAAATGGAGCAGATGAAGGGGATTAGATTGAGTCATTGGAATGGCAGCGGAAATTTAAAATTTATAGTTTTTTCGAGGGCTTAAAAATTGGAAAATAATTTAAGTATCTTAGTTTATATGAAAAAGCTGTTAGAAATGTAAAATATAATTATAAAAACTTAGATTAAGAGTGCCAAATATTAAATAAATGTTAAATTCTAAAGAAAGCCCTTCAAAAATGCATAAAAATCTATACAATTCGTAAGAAATTTTGTGTTTATTTATTTTCTATTTAAAATTTGAAATTATATGCCAAACTAGAATCAATAAATATAGATTTTAATAGCAAATCTTTTGCTTTTTGGCTATATTTAGACTTCAAGACTTTCTTAAATATTTTAAATTTAAATCGATATTTATCGATATATTTTTTGAGGAAATCTTTTGCCTTTTGGCTATATTTAGAATTCAAGACTTTCTCAAATATTTTAAATTAAATCGATATTTATCGATATATTTTTTGAAGACAATCGAAAATTTAAATAATCATAACTAAGCTAAAAATGCTTTAATTTTAAATCGGAAAACGTTTTTATTTTGATTTTCAACTTGTTGATAAATCAACATGTTTATAATAATATTTTATTATAAAGCATATAGAATGTAGACGAAAACAAAGACAACTGTGAGACATTCAGTGAGTAAAACCCAGAAGCTAGCAAAAATTTTGTTGATATTCATTATGCTTTATAAGATTTTAATTTATTACAAATTAAATCTATAGTTTGTTTAGTTTTTCATGGTTTTCTGTTCAGAAAAACCCCCCTGTTTTAACCAGATTTGGCTTAACCCTTGTCGAAGAGCTCTCGCTCCCCTTGGATTTTTGTAAATACAACAGAGAGTGGGGGTTATGGCTATAGCTTTGGCTCTGGACTATATCTGCACCGTTTCATCGCGCTTCATTCATCATCCAAATCGACTTCCGTTCCTGTTCCGTTCCGACGCGACGCGACGCGATGCAAACTATCGATAAGGGCCAACAAACTGTGGCGCTGCTTTAATGGCAATTTTATCGATAATGTTCGTGCTGAATTTTCGATTTTGTTTGCTTGCATGTCCTGCGAAAGCCGAAAGCGAATTATGAGCGATCGACACGCCAACACATGGGCTAACCCCGAAAGGTATACCAAGAACCAGTGCAAATTCCCGGTAAATAGGGAAATATACAAAAATATATACAAATATATATATAAAAAAAATATAGTAAGAGGGAGGCGGAGAGAACTGACCCTCGAAGTAGCAGCAACCCCTTTGATTTAGTAATTTAGCACACAATGTGTTTGTGGATTTTCCACCGGGGGCCCTTATTTTATTTTTCTTGTATTTTTTCCAGCTCAAATTATGAGCACGCGAATATATCGAACGCTTTGGGTGGGCGTGCCCGCCCTATCAATTAGACTTGGCGACCGAACATCTTGATAAGAAGTTCCCCCAAAGCCAAGCCAAAGTTGAGGTGGGGGCAAGGGGACTCCCCCAACAAAATAAATAAAAATAAAGTGCCAACAACGAAATGCGCTTCAAATGGTCATTAAAATCGCTCGCCTTTGGCCGGTGTTTCTGAAAGCCTGCCCTGCACCCGCTAATTGCCACATAAATAATAAGCCCAAACCAGGATCTGAATCGGAGAATCAGAGACCAGTCCGAAATTCATCGAAAGTGGGGTTGGGGTTGGAGTTGGGGTTGGGGTTGGGGGAGAGAGACCCATTATAATTTATCGCGCCAAGATTATCGATGTGTCTGGACATATATCATGGCAAGTAATTATTGGCAGGGTCCACAGGATCTTCTTGGCTGAGGGAATTAGCTGGAGGGGTTAGATGAGGGTCCTTTTTGGGATGTAATATATTTTTTAATAGAGATTAGAGATTTTTTAAGCCTTTAAAGGTAAAGTTTCAGTACTCTACTTGACCTTATATTTATTGTGTGAGTTTTTATAAGAAGGAATTTATTTTAAAAACTTTAGAAATGAAATTTAAATACTTTTTCTGATGCTATCTTTATTATATATTTTATTACTTCAAGAATTAGAGAAACTAAATGATTTTATAAGAAGGAAATTAATTTTTCAAACCTTTGAATGTTAAGTTTTAATAATAAACTTGACCTTATATTTATTATATATTTTTTATATGGTTTTAAGTGTGAAATTTATTTTTAAACACTTCATAAATGAAATTTAAATACTTTTTCTGATGCTATCTCTATTCTATATTTTATTATTTATAAAATCCGAGAAACTATATGATTTTAAGAGCTTAAAGAATTGAATTGACTTTATATTTGTTCTATATTTTTTTATATAGTTTTAAAGTATGAAATTTAATTTTTAAACACTTTATAAATTAAATTTAAATACTCTTCTTGGTTTTATGATTATTTTGTAATTTTTTATAATATAAAAATTAATTTTTGAACTCCTTATATTTAAAATTTAGATCCTTTACTGGACATCCTATTTATTCCATATTTTTTTACTTCAAAAAAGGGAAACTATATGATTTTTTTAGGTGGAATTTATTTTTGTAACCCTTTTTTATGTAAAGGTTAAATAATTTACTTGTCTTTACATTTATTCTATATTTTTTAATGGTATTAAAATATATTAATTAAATGTTACACAATTTCGATTTTATATTATATATTCTATATCTATTTTTTGTACTTCGGAAATCATAGAAACTGTACATCCTTTTGGCTATTTGCTAGCGGTGTCTATTTCGCATTAAGTTCAATTTCGGCTACCGCAGATCAGAATTTATGACATTGACGAAACGATAAAACTGTTAGACACATAAATGTGCATTACAGGAGCAGGAGCAATAGCAGGAAAAACCAAGAAAATGAAATGCGATGCTCCTGCTACTGATGCTGCCTGAGGACGAAAGCCTAAAACTATTAATTTCAACCAACAACAAACCAGGGGGGGGAGAGAAATCTATATTTACGATTATTGAAGTTTATGACGAAACGTTTTCGTATCATTCTGCGTCGTCACATAAAGACAGAGTGGCCAGGCCCATGTCCATGTCCATGTCCACATCCACATCCCCCCCTGGTCATGTCCTTGCCAGCGCGTGTGTCCTGTGGGGTGGCAATTTCATAAATGTTTTTGCACGCAAGCTGCTAATAACATTCTTGGGACAGGGATTGGCACAGGGAGAAGGATAGGTATAGTTTTTATATATTTATTAAATAATATATTAGTTTTTAATGTTTATAAATTAATATATATTATTTTTAATATTTATAAATTAATATATATTATTTTTAATATTTATAAATTAATATATATTATTTTTAATATTTATTATTATTATTTTAAGTAAAAGAAATATGTGAAAGTTCATTTAAAATTTAAGAAATAACTTACTGAACAAGTACACCTTTCTTTTTCCTTTTAATTAATTTTTCTCACCCAATTTAAACCTTAAAATGACCCTAAAATCTCAAATTTTGTATTAAATTTAATATTCATAATAATTTCGCTCAGTGTACGCCCACACAATCGTTTGGTGGACAGGTGGCACAGCCTCCAGTAAACAGTTACAGTTACCGCTTCGGTTATTCGGCCTTTCGTCCTTTCGTCCGTTCGGTTATTGTGTGGGATAGTTTTTCGGGGTTGCTGATGAGCCTGTGCGAGGCCATCCTGCTCCCATCCTGATGCTCTGTGATGTCCTGATGTCCTGAATCCCGATGATGGCCGCAAAAGTGCAGCACGCTCGTAAAACCAATGGGCAAATAGCCACTGGCGAAATGCCCAAAAACTAAGAATGTTGTGTAATTACGTTGCGTTACGCACAGATAGGCGGCAGGACATGGGTATGGGGGGGTTAAGTCCTTCCATCAGGAGCAAAGGGAGGGAGGACACCACCACCACCACCCCTCGATAATAACCTCCCAAGGCTGTTTTGACCGCTGTCAGTTTGGAGAAATCATAATTAGCCGTCCTTCGGATCCGTAGCCGTAACCTTAACCGTATCTGTATCTGTATCTGTTAGTTGTATCTGTATCTGCCTCTGTGTATGGGTCTTCCTTTTATTGTTTTAATGAACACACGAGTGCAATCTTTGCCTTTTCCAGCCGGACTTTTGCCAAAGGGGGTTGACCATATACACAACATACCATATATATATGTATATATATATATTTATATATCCCCAAGCAATCGCCGTGTCGATATGAAACAATTTGAGACACGAAATGGCTTTGTCTCGGTAGCAATAATTAACATCTGAGGGGGTTGACAGTAAAAACTAATAAATAAACAAATAAACTTACTTAAATAAGGCTTAGGAAGTAAAGAATTATAAGTCTAGCTTGGAAAATAAGAAAATAAATTTATAAGTAATTTGAAAAGACCTCAAAAGTTTCTTAAAAATAAATACTAAGCTACATAAGCCTTAGAAAATATTTAAAACATATAAATAATGATTTAAATAATATTTAAATATTTATATTTTTAAATTTTGTTTATGTTTTATGATTATTGTTTTCTTTTTTTACAACCACTTAGTTAAATAATTTATTTTGTATTCCATAATATAGATATTAAAGTATTTTACAACAAAACTTCAACAACATCAATGTTTTTTCAACGACAATTTTATTGTTTTTTTTTAATTCCCTGAACATTGTCAAACTAATTTTCCTTTGATGAATTTGTACTGTCTAGATTAAAGCCCTATTTTTGGGTTACAACAACAACAATTTTACAACAACAACAATTTTTCAACAACAACAAAATTTCAACAACGATATTTTTAACAACAACAAAATTTCAACAACAATATTTTCAACCACAACAAAATTTCAACAACAATATTTTCAACAACAAAATTTCAAGAACAATATTTTCAACAACAACAAAGTTTCAACAACAATAAAATTTCAACAACAACAAAATTTCAACAACAATATTTTCAACAACAACAAAATTTCAACAACAATATTTTCAACAACAACAACATTTCAACAACAAAATTTCAACAACAACAAAGTTTAAACCACAACAAAAGTTCAACAACAACATAAGTATTTCCTCAAAATTTCTCCAATTCTTCTTTTCAACAACGACCCCTTTACAACAATATTGTCTATTTTAAAGTCTTGTTTTTCTTACACAACAACAACAACAACAATAACTCTTTTACAACAACACTTATTCTCCTCTTCTCTGTCTTATTCAATTATTATTAAATAATTACCAAAAAATAAACCTGAAATCAAGGAAAATCCCTGTAAATGTAATCACATTTTCTCCTCCAAAAGAATAAAAATCCCCGCGAAAATCCACTGAAGTCCTGTGTCCTGGTAGAGCACACAGGAGTGGGCAGGACAATAACAATGCAGCGATAACATTTAAGCGAAATCGCTTTAAAATCAATTAACCGTAAAATCATTCGCCTATCGAGGACTTTGGGGGGGGGGGTCAAAGGTCCCGCGGGCCCAAATGGCCAACAAAATCCAATGCGGTGGCAATAACATTAGCTCCCCTTTCCCCCGCCTTTCAACCGATGCAGATGCCAACCCCAATTTAACCCTTTGGCAGCGATGCTGCACTCGCAGCATGGACTCCCCCCCCCTGCTACCAAGTGGACGTGCTGCCAGGTATTAACCTCCATTTAATGTTAAACAAAGCCGCGTTACACGGGCCACAAATAAAACAAAAAAAAAAAAGAGAAGCAAAACACACATAAATGAGAGCGCAAAAAAAAATGCTGCGAAATAATTCCCATATATGTATGGACATGGACGTAGGATACGCCTCCCATTCAGACCGCCAAACATTTCGATTAACATACGCAAACACACGGGGTCCGAGCAAGCGAAAAGAAAAGCGCGGCGGCGTTGGAAAACGTGGGAAAAGCGTTGAGGGTGGGAGGATGGGGGTGTGGGTGCGGGTGTGGGTGTGGCGGCAAAAAAATGCGAAAAATGAAAATGTGCAGGGGGGGGAAAGCCGGCAAATTGAATTGCTTGCAAACAAGCAGCTCCTGCAGGAAGTGCAAAAAAAAATATATATATACACATAGGACACAGGAAAAGGGTAGCCAGGAGATCGCAAATGCCCTGTAAAAGGATTGGGAAATTCAGGAAAAATGTTAAAATATTTATTTAATATAATATAAATATATAAATTGATTTATAAATATTTTTAAAAATATTTTCAATGATTTTTGTACATTTATTACCTAAAAATAATTTTAATATATAGTTTAGATACTTAAAATTTTTTTAAACCTTTATAGGTGGATTGGGAAATTACGGAAAATTGCTAAAATATTTATTTAATACAATATAAATATTTAACTTGATTTATAAATATTTTTTTTTAATATTTTAAATGATTTTTGAAAATTTATTACTTTAAAATAATTTAAATATATAGCTTAGATGCTTAACATTCTTTTAAACCCTTCCAGTTGCCTTGGGAAATTTTGGAAAATTGCTAAAATACCAAATAAATATTTAAATTGATTTATAAATAATTTTAAAAAATATGTTAATTGATTTTTAAAAATTTTTTACATAAAAATAAATAAAATATATAGTTTAGATCCTTTAAAGGGTATTTAAAATTCCTTTAAACCCTTCCAGTTGGCTTGGGAAATTGCGGAAAATTGCTAAAATATTTATTTAATGCCATAAAATAATTTAAATTGATTTTTAAATATTTTTAAAAATTCTTTAAATGATTTTTGTACATTTATTACCTAAAAATAATGTTAATATATAGTTTAGATGTTTAAAATTCCTTTAAACCCTTACACTTGGGTTGGGAAATTCAGGAAAATTGTTAAAATATTTATTTAATGCAATATAAATATTTAACTTGATTTATAAATATGTTTTAAATTATTTTTAATGATTTCTGAACATTTATTACTCAAAAATAATTCAAAAAAGGTTGAGAAATTCTGGAAAATTATTAAAATACTTATTTAATACAATATAAATATTTAACTTGATTTATAAATATTTTTTCAAATATTTTAAATGATTTTTGTAAATTTATTACCTTTCTGAATAAGATATATACTTAAAATATTTTAGTATTAAATTATATATATATTTTACTTGATTTATAAATATTTCTATTAATAATTCAAATGATATTTGTACATTTTTTTATAACTGAATAAGATATATATTAAAAACTAATGTTAATATTTATTTGAGATCCTTTGAAGGGTATTTAAAATTCCCTAAAACCCTAAAACCCACAGTTACCCCCCACTGTACATGCATTTATCTGAATATGCACACGTTCTTCATGCCAAGAACATGAGAATCATCATCAGCTCCCATGGTCATCAGAATCGTTTTAAACAAAACGGACTAATTAAGCGCACGTTGGCCGGTGCTGGGTCCTGGGTGGTCCTTGAGTGGTGGTCCTCAGGTGGGCTCCCCCCCCCCCAGATACAGGTGGCTCAGAAAGGGTTACCCCAGCCAAGGGCGTCAGGTGTTTTGGGTGTGAACTGGCTTATTAATGGCACAAGCTGAAAAGACGAGACACTCAATTGGCAGGGATACTAAAGGATATGCTCTGTGCTTTCATTTCCTTCCCCCCTTCAGAATTTTTCCTATTAATGAAAATGGCACAAGCCGAGAGAGAGAGAGAAAAATTGCTTTTTGAGCAGTCCGGAAAAACTGTGCACTTAAGATGCTTTGATGTATGTGTGTCTCTGCAACGAATCCAAATCCGTCTTTGAATAATGATGCCGTTGATAGCCAAGGATTATTCCCAAAAAAAAAATAAATATATTACTCTCATAGTCTCGGGAGCCATTTATTTATTATGCCACAATATTCAATGACCCTTAATGGCATTTCGTAATAAAAATATTGGATTAGTTTGTTAGTTTTTCCTTGGCCACCATCATCATCATCATCAACAACAACAACAACCCCAGACCAGCTGTGGGTTGGAAAACCCACCCACCCAACACACCCAACACACTCGTCACTTTATCAACTCGAACCCAGGAGCACACATTACATATTCCATTAAACGACTAATGAGCCCATTGTGCGAGGAATCGAAATTGTAGGCGGGATGATGTGGTGGTTCCGGGTCCAGGTGACAGGGAGATCAAAGGGAGAGCATATCATATATCGAAGGAATCTAACAGAATCTGAACTGAATAGGTTCTTAAGTCTGAACAGCATAGCTTCTCAAATCTCCACAATTATATTTATTATTAGTTCTTAAATAAATGAATTAACTCTTCTGACTCAAAATCTCCACAATTATATTTATTATTAGTTGTTAAATAAATAAATTAACTCTTCTAACTCAAAATCTCCACAATTATATTTATTATTAGTTGTTAAATAAATAAATTAACTCATTTAACTCAAAATCTCCACAATTATATTTATTATTAGTTCTTAAATAAATAAATTCTAAATTCTAACTCAAAATCTCCACAAATATATTTATTATTAGTTGATAAATAAATAAATTAACTCTTCTAACTCAAAATCTCCACAATTATATTTATTATTAGTTCTTCTTCTTCTAACTCAAAATCTCCACAATTATATTTATTATTAGTTGTTAAATAAATAAATTAACTCTTCTAACTCAAAATCTCCACAATTATATTTATTATTAGTTTATAAATAAATAAATTAACTCTTTTAACTCAAAATCTCCACAATTATATTTATTATTAGTTCTTAAACAAATAAATTCTAAATTCTAACTCAAAATCTCCACAATTATATTTATTATTAGTTGATAAATAAATAAATTAACTCTTCTAACTCAAAATCTCCACAATTATATTTATTATTAGTTCTTCTTCTTCTAACTCAAAATCTCCACAATTATATTTATTATTAGTTGTTAAATAAATAAATTAACTCTTCTAACTCAAAATCTCCACAATTATATTTATTATTAGTTGTTAAATAAATAAATTAACTCATTTAACTCAAAATCTCCACAATTATATTTATTATTAGTTCTTAAATAAATAAATTCTAAATTCTAACTCAAAATCTCCACAAATATATTTATTATTAGTTGATAAATAAATAAATTAACTCTTCTAACTCAAAATCTCCACAATTATATTTATTATTAGTTCTTCTTCTTCTAACTCAAAATCTCCACAATTATATTTATTATTAGTTGTTAAATAAATAAATTAACTCTTCTAACTCAAAATCTCCACAATTATATTTATTATTAGTTGTTAAATAAATAAATTAACTCATTTAACTCAAAATCTCCACAATTATATTTATTATTAGTTCTTAAATAAATAAATTCTAAATTCTAACTCAAAATCTCCACAAATATATTTATTATTAGTTGATAAATAAATAAATTAACTCTTCTAACTCAAAATCTCCACAATTATATTTATTATTAGTTCTTCTTCTTCTAACTCAAAATCTCCACAATTATATTTATTATTAGTTGTTAAATAAATAAATTAACTCTTCTAACTCAAAATCTCCACAATTATATTTATTATTAGTT
>VNJQ01003855.1:20098-63695 GCA_008042515.1 Drosophila truncata | reverse complement strand
GGATCAGAACACTATATCCTATAGCCCTCATAGGAACGAAAACAAAATTTTTGAGATAAATCCATAAAAATTTGGTTACATAAAAATTATGCTATTTTAACTACATTTAAAAAATTTTATCAATATCGGATCAGGAATACCTATAGTTTTCTTACGAAAAAAAGGAATATAGTGCTGTTTTTGCCTATAATTCAATGAAAAATTATTTATAAAATCTTTCTACCATTTAAAATTTTGGTTTTACATTGTATTTTATCTGAATTACAATATTTTAGAGTTTTTATAGGATATTTCCCAGTTTTCATGAGTTTTAAGACACTTTTAACGCATTTAAGATGTCATTTTCATACAAAATAAGGTAATTTTTCATTGAAAATTTCAAGAAATGTGGTCAAAAGTGGCATTACAGACTATATGCAATCGAACAAGAATTAAATACTCTACAACAAACAATAGGTCTCTAGGTGAAACTAGGTGACATTCACTACTTTTACCTTTTTAAACATTAGGTTTAAAAAAATTTTTTATTTTTTTAAGGCGACACACTTTAAAACCAAACTACAAAGACATTACAACGACTATGAACATTTTACAACATTAAATATATAGTACAAACCCCATTGATTCAAACTCTTTTTATAGATTTATCAAGTTCTTATTTTTTGTTGAGTTTTTTTAGTTTAAGAATTGTCTAAATTTTCACGCTTTTTCCTTGTTTGCTAACTTGCGAAGAAACAGCTGACTTTAAGCGCTCCGTGCGAGAAAGTGGCGCCACCTATGAAGATTTTGATTGTGATACGTTGATGGTCACTCTATTTCCAATCGATCCATACCAAAATCAATTGATTTGTTTGACTTTTAAAAAATGGATTTTGGCCAACCAAAGTGGTCGGCTGGACCATAGTGCAATGGGTCTGAGGCCCTCCTGCTCTGTGCAAATTTCGTGCAAATTGATTGTGTTGTTATCACACAGAAACGGGCTTAGGGGGGCTGCGGGTTACTACTTCTTCTGGCGGCCAATTCAAGTGGCGGATTCGGTTGGGGAGACGTCTTCTTGGGCATGCACATTTCTAATGCACCTGCCCTCCAATTGGCTCAATTTTCGGGGCCGTGTCAGGACAACTCAGAACTGGGGCAGCTGTCGAGGCCCCAACTTTCCGGTTACTTTGTGTGTACTCGATTTCTCGGCTTTGCTTGCCCCCCCATCACCGTGTGATCCAAATTCAATTGTGCAAGTATGTGGAGGGTCGCTTGGGGTGGCGCCTTCACATTCTTACGACAAAACCATACGAAACTTCCCATGCGAGCGGCGGAGGCTCCTTAAAAGCCAATCGACTTCGACCGGGCTGCCCTTATTCTTGATTTTTCCTCTATTTTGTTGGTGAAACTTTTCATTATACCCTGGCAGGCGATTGCAATAATGTTCAGAAATTGCTTTCCACTTGACAGTCGCGAAATGAAACTTGTCATGAGGGGTTTGCATTAGCGCTATCAACAAATAAAGGAAGTTCTGATATTTATTGATGACTCTTTAATATTTCTTTCAGCTTGATCTAAATATCTTTAATATACACCAACTTTCATATACCTTCCACTCAAGTTCAGAATAATTTTGTTTAAGTCTTCCTACCATTTATATATCAGTTCAAACCCCGATCCTTAATCAACTAAATAACAAAGGGAAATCAGACACATACAACATCCAACACGAGTTTTTCACACATATAGAGACTATGTACAGAGTTAAATTAATCAAAAAACTATTACTTATAGAGAAAAGAATGACTGACAAGGAAAATAGACACGGAAGTACCATTTACAGATCACCAGCTTTAAATATTAATGTTAAGGGACAACTTCCTTGATGTTGTCTGTTTCGGTCTTGGCTTAGTTTTTCAAGACTTTCCACCTTAGATGCAAATTGAAAAGCGTGTGTGCAACTTGTTAGAAAGCTACGAGCAAAATAGGATTGGGTCTGGGGGGTTGCTGGGGTTAGTTGGGTGATTTCGGGTGGGGTGATTCTTGCTGGGAGCGAGGCTGGGATTGTGGCTTGCATACACATAAGTTGAAATTATGGGCCCAACATCAACATTACGATATTTTTCATTACATAAATTATTTTATAGTAGACACGTATAGTAGCTAGACATGTTGGTGGTTACAACATTCATTTTGTACTCTGTACATCCGTCAGTCACATTTCGGGTCAGCATTCCCCTGCTCTCACTTTTGCTTTAGCTCCGTTTCATTACGTTTTTTCGGTTATTTGGATTTACGATTTGGGGTCACACACACAGGGAATACGTAGAACTCAACTCAACTGACTGATTTTTTGTTACACTTTGCGGCCTTGCCTCGGTTTTCAGCTAAATTGCAGATACAGTTATGCATTCTAACGAACTCAAAGGGGAAACATAAAATTGCAGCTTGCATAAGTGCCTCTAAGTAGGCATCGCCAACTAATACAAACCAATTGGAAACCGAACAACATAAATCGGTTGTTTTTGTGTATGAAACAGAAATGCACGACAACATCAACAATAATAACAATTGAAAGGATAACAAACAACATTTATTTGTGCAACTATTTGCAATGCGATTTCAGTTGTCTTTAGGTAACGTTTTTTATAATTTCATGGAGTTATAGGCGCGTTGACAGTGCAAGTTATGAATCGAACACTTAGTGGTGGGTTTATTGGTTCGATATGACTGTATTTTGGATCTGACAGGAAACTTATGTTCGGTAGAGAAGATTAAACGGACTTTTAGAACTTGAAAAATATTGTTTTTAATGCTATTTGTTTCTGCCAATTTTCCTAGTTTTTAAGGGAAGCAGAAAAATAGATATAGGAAGTTTATTGATTATAAATTGAACTACTAAGAGCTCGTCTCGAAAAACTATGATATTAAGCCAATTATATTTGTTATACCCTTGCAGAAGGTATTATAATTTGGAACGGAAAGAAGGATATATTTTTTACCTTATTAAGTTCCAATACAAGAATGATTAAATATTCACTTACGGCTTTCACTAAAAATACGCAATACAACTTTTATTTCAATATTATAGTTATTATTATTATTTATTTATTACTTCAAAAGAACAACTTTTAAAATCAAAATTTAGTGTAACTTTTAAATTATTTGGATGTTAGCTGTTAGCAATTAGTTTTTAAACCATTTGTTTAAGGAATTAAAAAACCCCTGTGACTTCTAGCTGACAGTTTCTGTTAATTTTAATGAATAACGAATTAAAGTTTTAAGCTTTTATTACAAATACGCCTTATAAATATCGACAAAACCAATTATAATATCCAATTATAATAGATATCACCAATTATGCAATAAAAATACTAGCTGCCTCTAGAATCTTTCCTACTGCAAGGGCATACAAACTTCGGTCTTCCGAAGACAGCTTCCTTTTTTTTTTTGATTGTTTAAAACATAATTTTATGAGCATAATCAGAATTTATTATTTATTTTCTATGTTTTTAGGTTTCGTTTTTACAATAAAAAAATACAACACAAATTACAACAAGTAACTAAACCATGTGAAAAAGCTGACACAAAAACATTTCGCTAGCTAACACATAAGTTATATTTGCATGATTCTCGGGAAAAGTTTTTTGGAATTTTTTGTCTCCTTGCGGAGATAAATCGGATGAAAAATGCTAATTCAATGCGACAATGGCCACACAACGCGCAGCAGCAGAGGGGGGTGGATGGGCTTCCATCCAGGATAAAGGAATCTCCTCTGGAGCTGCAGTTCTGCGGCCACTGGACACTAGCTGAAGCTTTAAAGGATGAATGATGGTCGCTTTGCAGTTGTTTCATATTTTGATATTGGGTTGGTTGGTTGGTTGGAGAGAGTTTTGTTGGTTGCTGTAGTTGTTTGAGATGGTTGTTGTTGGGTTGACCTATTTGCAACTTACCCATTCGGACATTTCGTGCGTATCAGCATTTCGATGATGATAATTTAATATTAAAATCGTTGACACAACGGATGAAGCTACCATAAACATTATGCAATTGAAATATGTACCTGTTGGTTGGTTGGGCGTGTTGTCAATATATATATATATATATATATTAGGTATATATATTAATTGTTGAGTGTGTGAATAAATTGTATTTGTTTAGTGGTGCGTGTGAATCGGGTTATTGTTTTATTTCATATTGTTGGATTGGTATTTGATGTTGTGTTAGTTCGTTCGGGGTTACGCATATTTCAAAGTTCGGAATTCATTCATAGTGTACGGTTTTGGTTTTGTTTTGAGTTATATGCATTTTGAGAGCACATATCATTATTGCGGTAGGTACATAGTTTGTTTGAGAGAAAGAAAAAGGCAAGAAATATGTACAAAATATTTTAGTTAGTCCATTAAATGCGAGATTTTTCGGTTAGGTTGTTATTTTTCGTTTTTAAAAAGGCATAGCAAATGTTATTTTCGAGTAAAAAAAACATAAAGATTTATTTTCTTTGTTAAAGCACACACACACGAATTTAACGTTAACTTGAATGTTTCAGAAAAAGGTAGATATACATAGAAATTAAACACCGAAAAGTGTACGCCAAGAACTGAATAAGTTAAACAAGATTATTTATTAATTTTGAAAGCGCTTTTTTGAGACCGAATATACCAATTCAGAGATTGAATAATTTGTTTTTATCGATTGGTTCCATTTATTTGTATTATCATATGCTTCTATGGTGGAGCTGTTCTTTGCTGCTATTTAAGTATTTAATAAATACATTTATTCGCAATATATTATAGACTATTAGCAGTAGAATTAAAGCAATTGTTAGAGAATTAAATATAAATGTTATTTAAAATCCAGGGAACTATCTTCACATGGAGTCAGTCCCTACAACTTTAATCTTTTTTTAATTTGTGAATATACAGAAAGGACTAACAAAAAAGTTAGTATCAGGTCGAAGACTTGTACAAATTAAATAAAGTTTTATTTTAATATTTACTACTATAGTTTATCTATCTGATTTATTTAATTTAAATGTATCAAGACCAGCCCTACCATAGATATAATAATTTGATCGTATCTTGACAACCGAAATAAAGAATATTTATAACGTGCAAGAAACTCGTTGTCAAATAAGTGTGCATTTTTCAAACCAACTCGTGTGTTAAATATATATTGAGCACTTTTCGCTGATTATGTTCACATATATAAATGCAATATTTATCATATTTAGTTATTTTTGGCAATATAATTAAGGTTTGTTATCAACATTTATATGCCCTTCTAGTTATGATTAAATATTATTAATCATTTTCTACGTAATATTCGAGTTTGTTTTTTTATCTTTTTGTTGCATCAGCTTGTATTTCTCACAAAGCTTCATAGCCAAATATTATTGAACAACATTTGACTTTGCTGCCCAAGAAATATGATAATAAAACGCCAATGCTGCTTAATCAATTTGATTTCGTTCAAGTTTTTAGTTGTGTGTCAAGGTTTTAATATTATAAAATCATCGGATTTTATTTCGATTTAAAATCATTTTAGAAATGCATGGATATATTAAATGGATTTGCAACTGCAACGTTAGAAATATTTATAAACGAGTACATAGATATATGAAAGTACCACAGGATAAATGATTATTTTATGTAATGCTTTAATGAAATGTCCAACTGAAGAAAACGTGAACACAGCGTTAACATGATATAAGGTTTAGGTTTACGGTTACAAGAAGCTCTACCATCAAATACTACTGGTAAACAAAATGATCTTACCCAACAGTGGCACTGCATCGGATGTGGCCGGCATTGTCTCGGCAACCATATTGAGGAACACGGTCAGAGAGAGCAAGATGGTAACACCTAGATATCAGATGGGGAGAATCCATTAAGAAATTAGTTAAAGTGTTAGGCGTATGGTATAGCATATAGAGATTCCAGCAACGATCCTATTTCTGGGACCAAAACGAGCTATCAAAGACAGTATAAACTGCATGATCCTTACATTGTCCCTTGACCTAACTTGTTCTGTGCAATCAATAGCACTATCAATCCCAATTTGTATTATCCAAGAAGATAAGGTCAGTATTATTATTTCCATACCTTGTGTATTTATTTATACGGAATTGTTTGATTTTTCTCAGAAGGAATTTTGTGATTTGGCATTATTATTTGTTGGTCTGTTCGGGTAGTTAAGCGACTTTCGATTACTTCTCAATATTAGGCAATGACTTTGTTATATTTGCAGCCAATACAAACACCTTCCAAATCTTTTTAAGCTCTCAGCGACTAGTTTGAGTCCTGCACTTTGCAGCACCCACTTGCCAGTCATTTATATCTATTTCCGTAATGTGTGCTGCGTCCTGCCAAATGGCAGAGCCATTGCCAGAAACACTTTTTACTACTACTCAGCCTCGGTGGCATTAAAAGTTCAATAGTTTGTTTACCAACGCCGAGTCTGTGGCGTCAGCATCAAGCCAGCCAAACGATGCCACTAAGGGGCAATGTGCGGTGTCAGTCGATCCGTCGGTCGGTCGGACAAGGAACGAGCTCCTACCCGCCAAGGGCTTATTCTCATCAACACCATTATGAAAGGCATCTAATTTGAAATTCGCTGCCAGCGACGCCGACGAGCCTGTCATTATTTAAAAAGTACTTGGCAAATACTTTTCGAAGCGCCTCTTAAGCTGCTGGGTGGCATGTGTGGGCGCCCCTCGCCATCCCTTGGCATCCTTGAGCACGAGTATTTGTGTTGCGTAAGTGGTTTCAAATTAATGTAGCTCACTCGAAGCCACATCCCCCGGCACTCCTAGTTAGTGGCACTACCACACATCGCCCCATTCACTTACCAAGCGATAATTTTTCACCCGAATCCGGCGGCAGGGTGAATCCGAGGAGGGCCATCGAGGCAATCAGTACACAGGGTATGATCAGGTTAAAGAAATAGTACAGCGTCCGGCGGCGGATGATGATGGCGAAGGTGATGTCTATATAGGGTTCCGGGCAGCAGTTGTAATAGATCTCGTTACGCTTGCCAGGCACACCTGCGGTGGTTCAATCGAACACAGAGAGAGGCGTTACGAAATATTCTGGATGGGATAGGTCTCGAGGTCGGTATTATTGTTTCGGTGAGATATATGTATGGTATCTCTGGCAGACTTTACTTATGGTAGGTAGTACTTGGCATCTTGTTCAGATTCCGAGCGTATTACAAGAGATAGGTTAAGTAAGGGGTAGATGGGTAGAGATGGGTAAAAGCGTGTTTCAGAGTAACAGAGCAGAGCAGATCAAGACTAGAGTGGCTGTGAGTGTAATTGAAGCATTATAGCCATTTACAGTTCCCAATAAGGATGGTTGTGTGTGGGCTGAGGGAGATGCTCGTATGCATGTGGGAAGTGTGTGTAGGGGTGGGGAGTGGGTGTGCAGTGTGGGTGTGCATGCCTGGGTAATGTTTAGTTGAGTGTAAACTTAGTTCGGAAAGAGTTTTATTTGTCTAGGCAACTAATTGTAAGTAAAGTTAAGTAAGAGCAGAGCAGAGTAGAGTCAAGCCGAGCAATTTACTACGGAGAAGTTTTTATGCACTTCGCTTTCCAAATGTAAGTACGTAGTAGAAAAGTTATTTAGAGATAAGAAATTTCCTTGCGGTTTGTTCAAGTATGCATATACATATACAAAATCAGGGTAAGTTGAGTAGTTTTTGGGGGGTAGTGGTGTAAGCAGGGCTTCTGGGCTGTACATCTCAAGTCACCTGTCAGGATTCGATCATAAGCCTTAATAAAGCCATATATTACATATATTACATAGTCCTTGGCTAGAATCTTGGTAAAATAAAATATTATTTCGCCTAAATTGCTCGTACAAAAACTTTTCCTTTGCCTAACTGAAATCTTGGAAAGAACAAACAATAAAAGCTTTTCTCGAGTCCCTGTTAAGCTGCGTCATCTTCAATTTAAAAGTGCATCCTTTCAAAGAACATGGAATCCTCTTCGCCAGCAGCCTCCTAATTGCCCTTCGTCCCTTTCCGGACTGACTCGCGAACATATTCGCAATAAAAACTTTTGCGCAAAAAGCACGGCCCGGAGATTGGCGGACAACGAAACTTCTAGCTAAATTATTTGCTCAACTTACTCCGGGATTACCAGGCGGATTACCAGAGGCGGAGAGAGTGCGCGCAGAATGCCTTGGTTGCGTATTTAAAAATGACCCGGCTACATTTAAGGACACCTCCCGAATTTCCACAAGCAGTTACTCGTTCAAGGAGCACTTTCCAACTCAAAATAATTTGCATAATCTGGCAGAGAAGGGGAGGCCGCAAATGCGCATTGAAAAGAGAACAGAAAGGGATATATGAGGAAAACAAAAAACTTTGAAAGTTTTACTAAAAACTACGCTCAGACATAAGAGAAGAAAACAAAAAAACAGCTAAACTCAAATGCGAGAAAGGGGAAAATTAAGGGAGTTGCGCAAATGAAACTAAAATTTGTTCAACAAATTTTTCTTTTGCGCTTTTGTGGCCAGCGTTGAGTTGAAAACTTTCCATGTCTGCATGGGCTCCAATTTATAGTCGGAGATGTGGGGATGCACAAGTATTTGTCTTTTAATTTCTTAATTGGTTTTGCTGCATGCTTCCTAGTCCGTTGAAAGGATAAAACTATTTTATTTTCCCCGTTCTGTTCTATTCAGCATAGCACGCACTCTCTGCGGTTGGATGCTCCGGCTTAATAGTTTCTATGAGAAGTCTGCAATTTAGACAATTACGAATGTGTTTTCCCAACATTTCCCTGGATTACCAAGATTAATATTTTTACTATATCTCTCATAAAAAAGAAAGAAGATAACAAAAACTTGAAACGATTGATTGTCATTTCCGTTTAGACTAAAACTTTGAACTTTTATACAAACTAATAGATAGACAAAAGGCAAAATATCTCTTTATATCCAGGGCTGTTCTCAGTGCCCCGAGACAGTTTTTACATATATTCGTTAAGGTTAAGCATTTAAGCATTTTCTATTGAGCATTCACTTTCTTATTTTATTTGCTAGCCACATGCCTTAGCTTCGATTAGGAAAACGGTTCGAAGACACCGGAAAAATAGTCTAAAATAGTTGCATACAAGGGCCGGGCCTTACCTCTTGAACTCGGGTTTTGTATCTTAGTGGTGCCTGCGGTTGGAGCAGCATACTATTCGCCATAGTATGCTCCACCAAGCAGGCCTCTTACTGAGAGTAAACGAATTGTTTACGCGGCTATTTCGGACTTTAGAAGTTAAAGCGCCCAAAGGGAGTTTGCGTTTGATTTGGTTGTCTTGTTTTTTTCGTTTTTTTTTTTTTAAGTAGAGTGAGTGGGAGAACACTGGATAAGCGTGTGATTTCGGGTGGAGTACGAAAGTTTGAGTTATTTGAGTAATTGGGTGGGGTTGCAACAGGGTTCATTGAGTGCCTTACTTAATTCCGTATTCATTGACCTCGAAATTGAATGAAATTGAGAGTACACATGTGGAACAGTATAACAAATAGCAGTGACGTAACTCTTCCATCTCTAAATGATTGAAATGTTTTCTTGTTTCAATCACATATCGATGGGCAAACAGTCGGAGTTTCGAACGGAACGAGTTCGGAACTTTAGTTCGCAGCTTGAACCCTGCTCGAGAGTGAAAGAGAGTAAGTAAGAGAGAGATAGAGCGAGCGATAGAGAGAGAGAGAGCGAGATAGAGAGAAGAAGTATATTTGTGTGTGCGTGTGTCCTCTGTGGGCACACAAAAGTATGCTATAAATCAGCCGCAAGGCCGGCAACTCCGCGAAGGAGGAGCATCGAGTCTTTATTGTCTCTTCGCCAAAAGGGGAGCAGTGTGGGCTCTACCTCGCTTGTGCTTGTGCTTTTGCTTTTGCCTTTGCCTTTGCTTTTGCATTTGCATTTCCATTTCCATTTCTACTTCCACTTCCACACACACACCCAACCGGGAGCGTATACGAGGTAATTTCTCAACTTTTATCTGTCTGAAGAGCGGGAGACCGCCTGCTCAGAGTCTGGGTTTGGATGTCGAAGTATGTAGAGGAAGGCTGTCGCCCCAGGAGGACGTTGGCTTACTCACCCAGTAGTTCCCACTCGCCGTTGAGCACGTAACTGCTGATATCACCGCCAGTTTCATCTTGTAATTGTAAATCCAGCTTTTTTACGGTATCGGGGAGAGGGGAGAATAATGTAAATATCTCACTCGCATCGAATCAATGCAAAAAAAAAAAAAAAGAGAACCGAGGAAATCATAAATCGTAAATACTCTCGAATAAATCGGTCAAGCATAACAACTACGAGTCTTTTTTTTTCGGTAAGTTAAGTACTTCCTGGTTGCCTTGCTTGGATGGGAGACTGAACCAAACCTGGAATCCGTCGTAGGTCCAGCTGCCGAACTTCATTTCGCAGCGCTGGTCGTCGAAGGGGAACCACGTGATGTCGATCTTGCACGTCGACTTGAAGATCCCCGGCGGCACGTACAGGCAGGATCCGTTGTTTCGCACCACCACGTTCGTCTGGTAGGTGCCGTCGAACCCCTCGTCGGCACTGTTGTACATCAGCACGTCCGGCTTCCAGATGCGGTGCGGCGGTATGCGCAGATCCTTCACTCCGCCGTAGTCGGAGGTGTTCCAGCGCAGATTCATGTCGTTCCACTCCAGTTTCAACCACACATTCGTGACTAGCAATTGATTTTTCTCGTCCTGCGGCGGAAAGAGCAAATGGAAGTCCAACAGGAAGTTAATTACACACGTGCACACGGTCTGGTATTAATAATTAACATGCAAAAAAATATTGTGATATTTATATAAGTTTGACCGTAAATTCGCGCTGGCTACGAGTTTTTTATAAACTATATCCTGCCGCAACGGATACGAGCTGCTGTGGGAATTTGGACAGTTGTTGGCTTACGTCCAGCAGGCCTTGCAATTGAAAATAAAATAAAACACTTTCAGAGGGTTCTTTAAATTTATTTTATACCTACAAGTATTTCTTTAGTTTTTACCTTATTTATTTGCTTAATTTAGTGTTTTCTTTATTTAAATATCCAGTAGCAAATGGTGCCGATTTAATCTCCAATTTAAGTTTCCTTTAAAGGTTTTTTTAAACCAACATTAAAGCGAGTTAAATTTTTGATATACCGCCTAACCGACTCGCCCGGGGAGGCAGGCCAATAACCAAAGTGAAACCAGAGAGCTGCTCTTAAAAAATTAAACAGCGGCACACAGGACGTATGTGTAATTTACAATTAAATGCCTTAAATATTCATGGCTCTCTCGGTGAACACACAAAAGCAGGAATGAAATCAGAAAAACAAAACTCGCTTTGGAAAAATGAAAACATATACCAAAAAGCAAATCTCAGGCGCTTAACTAACAAAGGGAGCCAGGATCCCAGGACCAGAGGGAGCGAGGCAGATCGTATTGGAGCAGAGCGGAAGCAAAGGATTCGGGATGAGCTCTGGCGTCGCATTGCACAAATATTTTGACCGAACAATTTCCGTTAGTCACAGTGCGAGTGCAATCACAAAATGGGCCCCGAAATATTCGGAAAGAATGCGATGGCAGTGAAATGGAGCCCGCAGGCGATAACCAACTGGTTGGTTATGTGCCTCAATGTGCCATCTAGAGGGAAGTTCGCTAACAAAATCGAAACATGCGGCAAATATAACGCTGCAAAGGAGCGACGTGGCAGGACTCGGCAATATTGCGGTCATATCGCAGTGCAAAGGCAAACATGGAACGTGTCCTGGCTAAATATAGCCATTACATTATTGCACTTGACTGCAGCGGAGTCCATTCCGTACCACTCCTTCTCCCACTCGCAACAGGACTACGACCAGCACACACACAGGACACACACTTATGTTTTGCGGTGCACTTTGCAATGGCGACCACAGCAGACAAACAAATGGTTGACGGTGAAAAGTATGCCAGGATTTTACCCAGCTATCGGCTGGAGGGGAAAACGTAGAGTGCCGGAGCGGAAGTGGTGTCGAGAGCGACCTAATAAAATCCGTTTTCCAAATTGAGTTTTTGTTGACGCTCACTAATTTGGCCGTTCTGCGGATTGAGTGTGTTTTTGGTCTGCATAATTCCTTAGGTTTACCACTAGAACGATTGCGGCAGGTTTCATTTAAAGCATTTTTTCTCTATTTAAGTCCTCTTTAATTTCAATTTAATTTAATCTCTCGCCTCAGAATCAACTGCCAGCTTTTGACAGAACGTTGCCCGTCTGCCTCGTATTCATATTACATTGCACCTTCAGTTCTCTTTGCTGGTAACGTGGATTCCATTGAAATTTTGAGCGTGCATGTTCATTTAAATTAAAAGAACTACACACAATTATGCAACTAACAACCACAAAACATCCACACGAAACCTGTGAGCATAGAAATAATTAAATTTAATTGCAAAATGGCGGAGAGTTTAACTTTAACATACAAAACCAAGGTATTACTCAAATTTAATTTGAGTTTTTGATTGTTTTCTACGGAAAATAGGGTTAGCCTTTCAAATAATAAATCTACATTATTATTTCCCTCTTATAAGTACTAAACATTTCCAGACTATTTTTTATGTTTTTAGTGACTCGAAAATAGGAGATCTGCCTGCTTTTTGGCTGTTTTTCTTAGTGCAACCGCGGCTAAAAAACATTCTAGGAACAGGCCATGTTTAAATGAGGCTTGTTCGCATTCAAATAGTGCTCGAATGTATGGATGTGTATGCGAGTGTCTGTCGAAGGAGGCGAACAAAATACACATATATATATAAATAAAAAGCGACTGCGAGCGGCGGTTGTTGAATTTTAAATGAGCAGAAAAAGCAAACGGCAAAATTATTACAGCCCAGGAGTTTTTATTTCGCCGCTCCCGTTCTTTCTTTTTTTTTTTGCCCCGCCTTCGACCAAGCCAAAGACAAGTTTTTGGGTTCGAGGGCGGGAATTTGCATATGTGTGGCGAAAAAGCATATTTTCGCTGGGCACACACTCGCACCTCCACAGGCAGGGCCAGTTCATTGACATGGCAAGCCAACAACGTTCGGAGAATTTAAAAATAGGAAGCCAACTCGGAGCAGACTGAAACTGTAGCATAAAGCGCGGTGCTCATTTCCCACTCGCACGCACACTCAGTCACAATCGCAGTCGCACACAGGCGCAGGCCTAGTTTCACATTGTCCTGTATGCATAAAAAATGGCTGCCCCATCTCTTCATTACTCATTTTCCGCTGATATCCGTTGATATCCACCGCCGGCATCCGTCGCCCTGCTCCTCCTTAATCACTTCCTCCTACTTCCACTACAGCCTCGCGTCTTGGCCTTTATCTGAGTCCTCCTTCTGCAGCCGCCTTTCTCGCATTGATGCCAATTAATCTGCGCCTCGCTTTGTCTGCTCCTTTTTAATTAATGCGCCTGGGAGTTGTTTATTCGTACGCTCCTCCCTCTTCCTTCATCCTTGTTTTCAACCATTCACCCTCGACCCGGAGGAAAAGCCTTGTCTTTCTGCCAGCTGTTCTACTTTCATTTCCCTATTTTCCCTTTCTTGCTTGGCTTAATTTTTAGTTGAGTTTAGTTTTCGGTAATTCCCACTGCTCTTGATTGTCGCCTAAAAATATTGTTTTCCCCAAAAGTAAGTTAGTTAATCTAACTTGACCTCCTGTTCTTTATATATATTTCAGTAAATCCTAAGGTCCTGATGTAATTTAAATTGATTAAGTTATTTTATTATTTTGCTTAATTAATCAGAAGCATACATTATTTTAAAGGTATGAAGAATTATTAAAAACATCTATTGGAAGCCCGGCCAGGTGTCTGTCTTGTCAACTGATATGAAAAAGCTTTTACAGAAACTTGGATATAAAGCCAAAAAAATAGGTTTAACCTGAAAAATAATCATCAGGAAGTGGGAAAGAATTTCAGGTGCTCTGAGTGTTGTTTTTCACCTAAGCAGAAGAGCTCCTGGTATAGAAATTATTAAACAAATATACATGAAACTAATTGACCCAATGTCTTCCTTTGTTCAGATAGAAACGTACTTAAAGTACGAAGATGTGGTAAAGAATACAGATGTGGACATTACTATCAATGTATCAATTTTTCCATTACGTTCACAGAATATTTTCGAAAATACATGCAGATGCACCAGGGTCCTGCTCTTAACACAAAAAATATGGCCATCGTCAAGCGCTGGGGTACTACCAATCCCAATCAAAATCCCAATGGCCAACTAATGGCATCGGTGACCTGCAATGGTCGGAAAATCGTTTCCTTTGTACAGGCAAAAATAAAAGAAAATGCCAACCCAGATGAGAGGGCGGCAGCAAGAGAGCAATATCCTTTATTATCGCACCATATGCAACTAATTTCCTTACGATTACGATTCCCCGTCAGTCATTAACAACTTTTGATTGCCGTGACATCTAAGCGGGCCAGTTACAGTGCGCAATAAAAGTCTGAGTACGCCGCAGGGCTCATAAACCCTAGTTTGGCATTCCCAGTTCCCCGAAATGACCCGATTTTGGTTTTTATGTTCCCAGTTCCCTGCTCCCAGCTCCCTGCTCCCAGCTACCTGTAATTGCCGCCGCTGCCGGGCTGCGTTTCGAGTGTGCGTGCTGCAGTTTTTACTGCCACCGAGCCAGCAACAAACAACGACTGCCACTGCGCATTGTGCCCATTCGCTTCGCTTCGTTCTTTCAACTTCATTTTGCACCAGCAGCAGCAACTCGCACTTCATTGCTTTTCCCGCACGCAGCCCCTGGAAGCACCGCGAGCCCTCGGGTTTATATGTTTTGGCACAAGGTGTGAAAAGCACATGTGCAAATTTTATTTATTCATTTTATTTGCATGCCAAGTGTGTACGAATGTGTTTTATTATAAATGCACTGCTCAAAATTACGAAAAATCTTTGCGAAATAGGAAGGCTGTACAATAGTCTAAACAAATCGATTATTCATATGGATTATTTCAATTGTTACTATTTCTGTTTCTGCTGTTTTTATACCCTTGCAGGGTATAAGATTGCACAGCAGTGAAGGAGACATCTCCGACCCTATAAAGTATATATATTCTTGATCAGCATCAACAGCCGAGTCGATCTATCCATGTAAAATTTTCGAAAAGAAATTATTACTTTGTCATTTTTTAACACAATTCCACCAATTTTGATATTTGCCCATTAATCATTATTCCAGAATTTCGATTTAAATTTCATGAAAATCGGACGACTATATCGTATACCTGCTATAGGAACAATCAGGAAAATAATAAAAAAAAAATCATAACTTCGCTGTTTCTCAACATATTTTCATCAAATTTGAGATTCAGTCAATAATTATTATTTTTGAATTTAGTTTTTAATTGTATAGTTCAATTGCAATCTGCAAGGGTATATAAACTTCGGCGAGCCGAAATAAGCTTCCTTTCTTGTTGTTAATGGTATATATGATAGCATTTATACCAAATAATCCAACCAATTGGTTCAAGAACATTTAAAACTTTATGCTTTAAGTACTGGGGACTTTCTGCTAAAGTTGAGTCAATGACTCTTTAATAATAAGATGCGTAACGAATTCATTTGAAATGCCATATTCAGGACATTTTTCAGCTGTCGAGGAAATTCACTCTCGCTTAGCTTGTTCCAAGTTATGAGAGTAAATATTTAAGAATATTATGCGCTTCTTTGCGTAAGTATACGCTGATTAAGCAAATGCGTTTCTGAATGAATCTAGAATGCTTAAAAGAGAGCGATTTTTTCAAGAGCGCTCTTCCTCTATAGGTTTTGAGGCACGACAAATTCGAGTTTAAAAAATCATGTGTCGTTACTCATCTTGTTGTTTAATTGGTCTTTGGTTTCATTTAAGAGAAAGGATTTAAAGTAGAGCCTTCTATATTTATTTGATCTTTTACCCCCTTTTACTTCGAACTCCTTTCTCTCTGTGTAACTCGCATTGCTTTCTGCTGTTTGCAGTTGTTCAAGTGTATTTGTTTGCGTATGTGTGACTTTTAGCGCGTCACTGAATGCGCAGTTTTCTAGCGTCTGGAATCGTTTTCGTTTTTATTCCTGCCACCAACTGCTCTGCTGCTGCTTCAGCCATTGCTCCCCAGCTCCTCCCTGCCGCTGCCAGGCTTGTATGGTATGTCCTGTATGCCAACAGCAACTTTCGGGCGCTGCTGTGTTGCTGCTGCCTTTCATGCCTCGTGTGTGAGTGCCTTTTGTTTGTGCGCTCCATTTTGCTGGATCCCAACTTTGTGCGGGATAGGCAAACAAACAAGCCACACTCACGGACAAATGCAATGCAAATCTAATATGAATCGAGGTTGTCTCACTAACAAAGGCAAACGCCTCGCGTCGACTTTTCCGACAGTTTTGCACCTTATTCGTTCTCCAGTCCTTGCTCCGGGTTCCCCTGTGCTGGGCTCCCCCGTACTTTCGCCATGCCCTCTACGCAATTGTGAGTTAGAGAAAAGTTTTTCCAACTGATGAATGCAGTTCGCCCACACGAAAGGTGAAAATGAGCCAACCGCCGCACATGCCACATGACGTTGCATGTAATTTGCTCGACACTGCCAGTCAGGACGGGGCTGTGTAATGTGTAATGTGTATTCGTGTGTCCTGTCTGCAAATAGGCCAGGGAAGCGGCAGGACGGGAAGCCTGCCATTCAAGGAACAGGCAGCAGACAGGACCCACACTCGCCTGTGTGTGTATGCCTCTCCGGCAAATAATTAAAATTTCACTTTCTTGGCAATTCACTTTTTGTGAGGGACCAAATTGTGTCATCAGGGATTCTTTTTTTCAGCTACAAACTTAAAGGTGCTTTCAAAAAGGGGACAAAAAAGTGTGAAACTGAAAGTGCTTTGCCAGGCATAAGACTTGCTTAAGCTGGGAATTAAAGGGATGTTTTTAAATTAAGTAAACTTTGATTAATACAGAAGAAAACTATGGGAGCTGGGTTGACGTATAATGCGCTTAGGGATCTATTTATAATTATAAGAATTATTTCCAGTTGAATTAAAAACTATAGCTATAGTATTAAATTTAGAAATGTAAAAATAGGTGAAAGTTTTACGAATATATTTACTTTAAAAATTGATATGAAATCTGGCAATAAACTTCGAAGTTATGAGACCATAAAGTTCTTCTATTTTAATCTGACTTAATATACAATTTTCTGTGGTTTCTTACGTAGCTATTAGACAATTTCTGGTTCAGAATTGTACATTTATTTGTACAACATTATAAAATTTAATTTTCTTGAAATACAAATAATAAAAAGAGCAAATTTATATTATTCTCTTAAAAAATATATTAAAAACAGAGTAAACCAGAAAGGAAGCTAACTTCCGCTGGCCGAAGTTTATATACCCTTGTATATTGCAATTTTTTATTATTACCCTGATTGTTCCTATGGCAGCTAAAGGATATAGTCGTCTGATTTTCATGAAATTAAAACTAAGATTCTCAAATAATATTAATAATCTTAAATTTGATGAAGAAACAGCGAAGTTAGGATTTTTTTTTTTTTTTTATTTCCTGATGGTTCCTATGACGGCTATAGGATATAGTCGTCCGATTATCATAAAATTTAAATCGAAATTGTAGAATAATAATTAATGGCCAAATATTAAATTTGGTGGAGTTGTGTTGAAAACTGACAAAGTTATAATTGTTTTTCGAAAATTTTACCGATCGTTCCTATGGCAGCTATATGATATAGTCGTTCCGACATATGTACGAGTGAAAGTATATAAGAGACTAACTGCAAAGTTTCATTCAGATATCTTTAAAACTGAGAGACTAGTTTGCGTAGAAATGGACAGACGGACAGACGGACAGACGGAGATGGTTAATTCGACTCGGCTGTTGATGCTGATTAAGAATATATATACTTTATAGGGTCGGAGATGTCTCCTTCACTGCGTTGCAAACTACTGACTGGAACTATAATACCCTGCAAGGGTATAATAAGTAGAAATGTCATTTAGTACTTACCACATCGATAATTTGCATTAAAGTTAAACCAAAGCTTAATTGTAACGGGTCCGATTCGTTGAGAACGGGACGTTCTAGTGTATTATAAGGATCCAAAAGATCATGTAACAGTCTCTTTTCATGATATCCTGCTAGGCAAACTGCAAGTAAATAAAATTCGTATTAGTAAAGACAAAACTAAGTTATGAGCGGGATGGGGACGGAGGGAATTGTTGCTGAAGGACTGCAGTAATTGTTTGCCATTTCACAGGAGCGCCGCAAATCAACATCAATAATTCGGCAAATGGGTTTGGTTGCAAGAAAGAAAAGCGAGCAACTAAAATTTATTGATATGCAAAAGTTTACGAGTCCTGGCTTCCTGCAGCTCTGCTTGCCTCGGTCCTGGGACGGGACTTGGGCAGCGTTGGCTTGGAAAGGCAACAGAAGAAGGAGTTCTTCGGAAGAAGTGGTGGCAGAAAGTTTGCATCCTTTTTGCCCTTTTTGTTCATTGCTTTCCCAGCACACATATGTCTTTGCTGGCTGTGTGAGAGACCATTGTTCTTCGGCAGGCGAATAACAAAGGGAAACTTTTATTGAGCAAAAGTTTTTCACATACAAATTTTCTTGTTACGTTTTTCCCCGGCGATAATAGATTGCCCCACACACATGCACGGACGGACATATTCGCATCGTTATCGTGGCATTATTTATGCATGAATGTGGGCAGCAGATGAAACTACAAAAGAAACTAGATGAAGTTGGCAATGGTTCTGTGGAAGGAGCTAACTTCTTTACCTGCTCTTTGCCTCTCAATTTGATAATTTCTTAAGAGATTTCCTTCCATTTTTCACTCCTTGTAATCTTTCAACAATCAGCAATATATATGGTTGATAATTCATTTAATAAATATGTGAGTATCACAAAAACATAGAGGATTACCATCAAAATATATAAATAAAGGGACAATGTATTTTTACTTGATTGACCTGCTGTGCAGGATCCTGAATTGCATTGTATTTTTAGACTCAAAAATTAAGCTATGCAAGCATCTCTTTTTGTGCCCTGGAAAGTTAAGATTCTGCTTTGCATAGAACACTTTTCACTTTCCAAGAGCTTGGCCGGCCCAAGCCAAAAGATTTGCATACGAAATGAACAGCGTTTAGAAATTATGCACATAAATTTTTTAGTTTTAATTTGTCTTCAGTCCTCCGCTGGCCAGCTCTCTGCGCGACTTTCACCGCCAAGGAGCCCCGTTTTTGCACATTTCATTCGCTTTTCACGCGCTCTTCCTTGTTCATTTAATATTAAAACAAAATGACGAGCCTGCAGGCTAAGCAAAGGGGCGACAGCAGATGAAGAAAAACTGCAGCTAACGAGCACAGGCCAACAATGAGTGCGAGTGGGCAGAGTCTGTGGGATGGGATGGGATGGGATCCCGGCTGTGGCTGTGGCTGTGGCTGTGGGTGGTTGGGCATGGCAACTAGTTAGGCCTTTAAGGCAAAGCATTGACACCAGCGAGGCGACTGTGAGGCGGGGGGGCGGTCCGGAGAGGACAAAGCAACAGAGGCTCGGAAAAGGACAAAAACAGCAGGGTAAAAAAAGAGGCCAACGTCTGATGAAGTGTCAAAATGAATGTGATAATAAAACAAATATGAGAGCCTGCCAGAGATCCTGAGTATCGGGCGGCCATTGTAACTGGACACAAAGGCGACTTTTGCCGACTTTTGACTACGCCATCCTGAGACGGGACTTTTGTTTCTATTTACTCTTGTTGTCTAACCATCGAAAACAAAGAATGTAAGTACTACAAAAAAATGCAAAAAAAAAAAAATAATAATAAGGGAAATGATCTCTATGGCCAGAAGAAACTTAAATTAACTCAAAAGTAGATTGCAGCTTAAGAGGATCTATAAATAATTTTGTAAATTGTTGAAAATCATTAAAGATACATGAACTATTTTTATTTCGATTAAACCAAAGGAAAAATAATAGAACAAGTCATATTTATCACTGTTTATATCTCAAAAATTAAAAAAGTATTTAAGAGCCAATTCAAAACAATTTATAGCCTGAAAAACGAGTTTAATGAGGTCCTCTCCTTAAAAGTTTCCTAACGACTGGCACATATATACATCAAAAGTCATTAGCTTTCGGTTTTCGTGACTTTTTTCGCCTTTTCGGATAGTCGACTCATCTTCAACTTTAGCAGAGTCCCCCTTCCTTTCCTCTGCTAACTTCTTCCTTGCAGGCTGCGGCCATTTCAAAATGCCTTTTCAATGGCTGCACTTCCGTTTCGTTATTTCCCTGTTTTTGTTGTGCTGTAGCTTGCTGCCGTTGTTGTTGTTATTGTCCTTCGGCAGGCCGCATAAAATTGCAATTTTATTGCAGTGGAGCATGAAAAAGTAATTGCTATTTCACAAAGCCAAGCCACGCTGTTGGCCAGACAGAGGGGACCGAGGCGCCAGGCGGAAGGCGGCAACAGCTGGCGATGGGTTGGCATTCAGCGGCTGAGGGAGCCACGGAGGAACTGCGGGGAACCGCAGTAGAGCAAGCCAATTTAATGTGCAAAATAAAAAGCAAGCAAAATTGGTTAGAAAATGCAGCTGCCTACCGAAACACACGCCGCAACAACAGCAATAATAACGAGAGCAAATTGGCCAACGCTCTCGAGAGGCAACCGAAATATGACCGAAAAAGTATGTATAGTAGGTCTCTTTAAATCGGTTTTCGAGCCAAATTAAGGCCCTTCACTGACTTAATTTGGCCAGCAAATAATTGATTTTAGTACTTGAAGTACTTCACAATTTAATAATTGTAAAGAAAATGCAAAGAAATATTTATGCTGCAGAGATTTTAATAAATATTTGCATCTTAACCATTTGAGTTAATTTCGCATGGAAATTAATATTGTTTTAAACCCAATTGAAAAGGTTTTCAATGGTATGCTTGAAAATATAATTATTTTTAGAAAACCCCTTTTATTTGGCTTAAAATCAACACTTGTATCTATGACACACCCGTAGCATACATCGTTTAAGAGTACAAATAGTTCGACTAGTAAAAGCTGAGGAAAAAAGCAAAACTGTCGCGGCGCTAAACCACTTAGGCTCACACAACCAATACAAAAAGGATGAGAGAGCGCTTCGGAGGCATCACGAAAGGGACCAAAGCGATGAATCTTAATGGCTGTCTGCTCGGAACCGCGGGTCCTGGGCGGCCAACAGAGAGCACGGATAGCGGAGGAGCAAAGGAAAAATAAGGAAACAAGAGCGCCCAGGAGCAGGCATTTTAATAGCGCCAAGGTGACGCTTAACCATTCAAAGCTTAATTTATGCAATAAAAATTCCAACGCTAACGCGCCCCTCCGAAGCTCCACTTCCATCTCAAACTCACACACACTCAGTTGCCTCTAATTGGATGGGGCTTGGGGCTGGGCAAACATTTAATTGCTTATGACTTCTTGTTTCCCTTTTCCCTTTTCGGGGGCAGAAAAGGCGAGACTGAAGTAACCTGAGACGGCAGGCTTAAAAATGGAAACAAATCGATAGACAGCCATCGACAAAGATGAACTGGGGATGGGAGGAAGCACTGGAAAAACAAAGGTAGCGCCTTCAAAACGAGGTCTATATCTCGGTTTTATTTTGTTTTATATAAATTGTTTTTTATTTACATAATTTTTAGTTTTAGTTCTAGGTAAAAATTATTCTCAGTGCTTCGGATTCTGCCATTCCAGGGGATACTCTGACAAGGCGATCAATCAAAATGCCTTGTGTCCACTATTGAAAATTATGAATGCCATCACATTTGATGATTGATTTTAGTCCAGCCCACATTTCTTCCCCTCGCTATAGTCAGCTACTCCAGCAGGTCAGATCCTTTGTAAAACACTCCTCGGAGTGGTGATGGGCCGGGGATTATTTGTGCTTGGCTGATGGGCCCATCATCTGTCTCAGCCCCATGTGTGCGAGCATCTGGGCTTCGATGAGTTTCATAATGCAAATGGCAGGCATGACATTGTGTTTTTCTTTCTTGTAGAAGCCTTTAGCTAATGATGGAAGGATTCCTGTGACATTTATCGAATTTTGCCCGACAGGCTTGTATATGCAAGTGTGGATATTTAGAGCCCACCAGGAGTTGACATTTCACAAAAATTCCGGAATAATGAATGACACTGTGGGATAGGCCAGGAGCTGAAAGCACACTGCAATCTAGAATCGAAGCTATAATTGGCATACTTTTATTCTATATTTATCTGCAGCATTTTCTTAATAAATACATTTAATAAGAATAGTTAGGATAACGTTACATTGAAAATGTTATTAAATATTACAACTTCCACTGATATCTTGATTCTTTCACACCTAAAGAAAGGTTTGTTTAATTTATTTGAATATTTAAAATAATAAAAAATCATGGTTAAGTTATCTTTATAACGATACAGAATTTATTTTACTTTAAAATATTATTCCCATTTGAGTAAAACATAAAAAGCTGCTGAAAGATACTTTCTTTCATGACAAAAATCAAAAAGCATTAAGAACGGGAATTCTTAAAGCCTTGATGCCTGCCAAAAGCCTTTCCGTGGCAATAAATGTCATACTTACAGAATATGACTACGGACAAGTGGAACGGGCACTTGGCTGGCCAACGGGGCGTATGAACGATGTCATAGGGCAAGCGCAGACTCGGCACAATCGTGAAGTAAGTGCCAGCATGAGCAGTGTTGCCATTTTGTGTTCTTTCAGGACATATATAAATCCATTTTTCTTTTTGACATTTCTAAAATCAAATCGTATTTCTTAATTTTTTAATTTACTTTTAGTAGCGTCTTAAGTAAAAAAATATGTAAATAGTTTGGAGAAATCCCGAGCTATTCCGAAAAACCGCAGGTATTTAAAATATATAGTAGTAAAAACATTCAAATAACTAAATGTTTTACATCATCACTAAACTAATAATATTAAATATATTTGAAGGATAGAATTTAATTCTACATTTCCATAGCTTGTCCCGATTTTTAAGCCCCCTGTTGGCAGCGCTGAAGAGCTGTAACAGTAACACACAGACCCGGAGTCGTATCCGCAGTAAGCAACGCTGGCAACGTAGTGCAAAGTTTAAATCTGATTAGTGATGGCAGCTGGGCGCACTGAGGAGGGGGAAAGAGCGGCGGGCAGCAGTACAATATGGCCCCGGCGGAAACGGAAGTGCTGCCATAAAATCATAAACATGCACACGCATGTGGACAGGCGGCAATTGTTGTCGAAACTGCTGCTGCTGCTGCTGCCGTCGGTGTTGCATGAAAAATGAACCCAAAGCCAAAGCGACAGACAGCAGAGGGAGGAGGCAAGGGGCGAGTGAACGACTTCGACTGCAAACACAAAGACATTGGCCCAACGTATGCCAACGTTCGAATTTATGATCACGTAAGAACAGTGGTTCAATGGTGGTCTGTCTTTTAATATTGGTTTAATAATAAAGAACTTTTAAGACTCCATTTAAGGTAGAAAGGTAGAATCGTTCATGTTTTTTGGAGATTGGCAATTCATTCAAATATTATGAAAACTATCTTTCTGAATTCTGCGATACGAAGTAACGATCTCAGTGAGATCTGTTATTCACTTAAGTTATACATATATACCTAACGTGCAAGTTGACCAGTACTGAACTGTCTGACATCTCAAAGTCAAATGTTAGCTCTCCCCTTAACTTAACGTTAGCTTACGTTTATTATCAGTTTAAATATCTTACACATATAAGATAAACTTTTACAGAATATTTTCCAAAGGAAACACGAAAGGATAAACCATCACTTAGAGTAATAATTCAAGCTAATAGATTTAATTTATAAAAGTACTCCAAGCACTGGCCCCACTGTTCAAAGAGTGTACTTATTTACGCTTCCATTGCTTGGCACGCTAACAACGACACGCGACTTGGCCTGCGCCAACCTGAAACATTGGCAACACTTTGAATTCTGGGCTTCTTGTTTTGCCTCATATGGGCAGCCATTAATAACCCCAATATGTGTAAGTGGCAGAAGAGCCTCCTCCCTCCCTCAAAGCGTCTTCAGGTGGCTTTTTCTGCTGGCCAAACTTGGTCCTTGTCTCGTGGAAAATATTGTTGCCGTGACAAAGAATTTTTAAGCTTTTAGTGCAGCACAGAGGCGGGAGGCGAGAAAAAATACCATTAAAAAGATTTTCCGAGCCAAAGGGCTTTGCCACAACCACTTGCATGGAGGCAGCAGCAAGAGATGGGAAATTGTTGTGCAGCAAATGCTTGTGAAAGTATTTATGGCATTGCAACTTTTCCGAGCAGCAACAGCCACACATTGCTCGACATGACTTTGCTTAGTTTTGGAAAATAGTTTTTGTGCCAGCAAATTTGGGTCAACAAGGGCTGGGAATTTGATTAAATTAACCAGTAGTTTGGCCAGGTGGCGTCTCTGGAAACATAAAGATGCAGTATTGGAAAAAGCCATTTTATTTTTCCCTCAACAATGTTAGTTAGAGAGCCTGTCTATGGCGTGTCTTTCACAAGACTCCACTCAGCTTGATCCGATCCAACGACGTTTATGCCCTTACGACCTTTCAAGCACCTTCACTGCCTTAGCCACGAACAAGGGCTCGGGACTTGTGAAGTGGGGGGCGACAGAAAAAGAAAGAAGGAAAATAACCTTAGGCGCAGACGCCTTCAAGTGGCAAGGCCTGGCCTGAGCTGAGCTGAGGCTGGGGCTGAGGCTGTTGCCGCCTCACTTTGCTGTCGTAAACGTCACAACTAACAAACAACAATGACATCAGCCTGGGCCCGCAATGTCTCCTATTGCCGAGTGGCTTTCTGTGTCAAAGTGACAATATGTTGCTCTTGCCGGTGTGCATTATGGGGTAGCTGCGATGCGGCAACTGTTGCTTGCAAGTGTCGTTGCGACAGCACTCAAGGGCCGCCACTCGAGCTAAACGGAGATAGAGAGGAGGGGGCAAGGGGCAATGGATTTACTTTGATGGCACTCACCTTTAGCAGATAAATTCAAATATATCAATAAAAATATCCATGAGTGTTTACTAAGTCCGTTAATTATTTGCGTGCTGCCGCTCCTCGCGCTGCCGCTGCTCTGAGCGCCTCTACTCCCCCTGCCCAAGTGGCACATGAAGGCGGTGGAGCTCAAAACGCTCCCTCTGAGTCGCCGCAGGGCCAGTAGTGCGACCTGAAGCACCTGCAACACCTGCAGCAGGCCAGGCGATGGTTCATGCTTCGATCTCAGATTGCTGGTGCTGTCGTCGCTGGTGCGACATTGCATGTAGGTGGCTGTGGGATGCAGATTGCTGCTGCTGCTGTTGCTATTGCTAGTGGTTGCCGATGTGGCTGCCTCGCTTGGTGTGGCTGGTTTTCTTTTGCGTCGTCGTCGCAATCTGTTTCGCTTGCGTGCACACAGTCTTATGTTTGTTGGTTTTTGAGTTGCTGCAACTGCAACTGATGCTGCTGTCTGCGGCGACAACATGTTGCTGCTGCTGCTGCTGCTACTGTTTAGCTGATGCTGTTGCTGCTGTCGCTGGTCATTGCTGCGCGCTTGGCAGGCTACATGCTGGTCAGTCGCTGGCGGCCCCTGTGCCTGGTGTGCTCCGTTGTCCTGGTGTTTTGTACTTAAGCTCCTTGGTTTCAGTTGTCTAAGTGGCTGGTTGCTTCTCCCGCTGTCGCTTCTGTCGCTGCTGTCGCTGCTGTCGCTGCTGTCGCTGGGGCTTTCGCTGCAGGTGCTGCTGCTACCGTGAGCTAATCTTACTGGCAGCCACAGCTCATCATCGTCAACTTCAGTCAGTTTCAGTTGTGCATTTTTCATAGTCTATTTCGGTGTTTGTTGTTGCCAGCGGATATGTTGTCTGCCTTCTACTAGATTATAATAAGTTATGTTCGTTTCGGGTTCGGGTTCGGGTTCGGGTTCGGGCTTCGGTTCTCTCGGCCTTATCCAGCAGCTGCAGTTTACATTGTCCTCCTGGGGATGGGGTGTAATTCCCTTTTGTTGTGTCCACCTGGGATGCCCTTAATACTCCCTAATCTTATGAAATTCTCGCCGCCTTTCAACGTTTTCGTTTTATATTAATATGGCAAGTATATGTTTTATTGTTTGCAACATTATTATGCTTTTCTTTTGTCTTCTTGTTTTCTTTACAACCCGAAGAGCGTGTTTCTATTCTGTTTATGCGATTTCTTACAATAAAAGTTTACACTTCAGCTTCTGTTCCTCGTTTTTGTGCTTTTTTTACGAATTTCCTTTATTTGGAAAAAACGGCAGCTTTCGCTACTCTATTGTATGCTCTCTAAATACAAATTCTTAATTTGCCTTACAGTTCCTGTTTTGCTTTTTTACCTTTCCTCTCGTTTGTTCTTGGTCTCCGATTTTGTAAAGTTCTCCTTTCAGTAGTTGCCCTATTATTATTCTATATCTTCGTATGGATTTGTAAAAATGCGGAGCTATTCAATTGTTAGATCTCACTATGCAATCAATTGCAATTGTATATGGCAGTGCTTTGTAGCATTATGTTTCTATTGATGTACTCGGCGCTTCCTATATTGTGTTGTGCTCAAAAGAGTAGGCTGCAAAGAGAAAGAAAGAAAGTGTAATTAGAGTCAAGTTTGTAAATGTATCTGTTAGTGATTTAGGTGTTTAAGTAAACATCTTCTATCTATTTATTCATGCAATCATTTAAATATATTGCTCAGTTGAAAGACCAATCTTAATCTTCATTAGCAGTGCCATCTCACGTGACATTATCGTTTGATTTTGACCTTTCGTTTGTAATTAACCCGGAGGCATTTGCCATTTCAATTTATCTGTTGCCAGAGACACATCGCTCCCTCAGACCCCTGGCTTTTTCCATTGGGCCCCAGGCAGTCATCAGAAGCAACTCGATTCGACGTTTACGAAACTGCAGTTGATCACAAAGGCAGCTGGGATATGTGAACTGGCAGGAAATTCAATGGAAGCGAGGACAGTCCCTTGGGCAGTGGCCCCAGTTTTAGTTTCAATTACTCAAACTAATTAGTTTTGCTTAAACAATAGACACAGAGCCCACTGCATGCTAATCACTCTTCGGAATTCGTGCAGCTGCCGGCCTGGCCAGGATGTGGCTGCAACTCAAACTCCAGTCGAGAGGCCTACTTAATGCCAAGACCGAGTCCTGTGCCGCAGTGATTCCATTGCACCCGCCGGACTCCTGGCGAGCCGCAGAGACCACCTTAATAAGTAATGCGTATGCAAAACGATAAGCACCAAGGATCCGGGCAAGTGGCCGAGCAGGAATTGAAGCAGCTGCAGGATGCAAAATGCAAATGCCGCATCGGGAGCCCTTAGCAAAACTTACTCCTGACTTTGATGGACGTGTGCGGTGCATTTACGGTATGTCCTGTTAGGCAGGACTCCGGCAGATCAGAGCTGGATTCGCCAGGGCCTGGCATGGGGCTTATGCATATTTATGTCACAAGTTGTTGTACTCTGAACCGTTTGCATTCGAAAGTTTTGCATAAGACAATCAAACTGGGAGCACGCAACTACTTTGCCAGGGACCTCGGACATAAATGGAGTGGATGGAGCCCGAATGTCAATTGGATTTCTTCCCTTCAAACGGCGACCGTTTTTTAGACGGCTGCCCGAGGGGGAAACAATAAATGCATAGAATAGAAACGTCAACAAAGAGTCCTGCATCCTCTATCCCAGCTTGCTTGCTTCTCTCCCTCATTCGAAGTTGTCAGAGGAATTTGAATTGAAAGAAATGGAAGTACTGCCAAAAAGAGAACCAACTTTCGACTCTGAAATGCAGTAAAAAGATTTTCTATCCATCTGAAACAAGAACTTCATAATATTATAAAGCCCAGCCAGCGTCTTCAATTTGCTAAATAAAAAATAAAGTAAAATACCCATCACTGAGTCCCGGCTGGCAGACCAGAAAAATAGCTGGCAGCCCAAAAGTGAGCGCTGCACAAAATCTCCTTTCAAAAAAAAAATATTCCGCGGGGAACTGGAAATACAGAATTTGAGCTGCAATTGAACCTGTCCTTTCCGGAGGAAGGAAGGAGACGACCAAATGGTGTCCATAAAGCGATGACGTTCAGGACCAGCGACAGTTGCCTTGCAACAGTTGGCGGTGGCAAACAGAGGTGACATTTTATGGGTCACTTGGCTTGGGCGCGACAACAACGACGCCACTCAAATATTTAGTCGGAGTCCCGGAAAACGCGAGGCACTTTATTTCTTGGCCACCTGCCCAGTGGCAAATATTGCGCATACGCCGCGTGGCCAAAGTGCATAGGTATCGCTTTTATTGCAAGCACTGTGAAATATTCGAGGAGCTGCGGTCCTGCGGTCCTGCGGTTCGCCTAATCAGCCGAAGTGGCTGAATGCCATTTTCTCGCACTCGCCCGGCCATATTGATGTATGAAATTTTGTACAATTTATGCGATGGCCGTCGCATAAAATGAACGACCAGCTCAGACACGAGTCCTGGCAAATGGCGGGGAAGCGAGTGGAATGGATGGGGCCGAAATGGCAACTGTTTGCGTCGCATTGCAGATGAAACCATTTTTTCGGACTCGAGAGACTTTTCCGGCCAGTTTTTCCGTTTGGCGCGTGAGCAAATTAATTTTCAGCGCACAGAGCAAAAAATGGGTTTTGCATGGGCCTGGCCGGGCCCGGCTAGAGATGGAAATGGGCGAAATGCATGGTGTAAATGATAGCCAACCCTTGGTGCGGTCGCCACTTGCCACTCGCCCCTCTGGCTCAATGAATTATGAATTCGCTTCGCCAGAGAAATTGTTTTTTTTTTCTCCGGCCAGTTTTTATTTTGCGGCTGGGAAAAGAATTATGTGCCGAAATGTTCTTAGCCATGTTCCAGCCAGACTCTCCTCCCCTCTCGGCCGATGCCGTCCTTGTTGTTTTAGAGCCGGCGAGCTCCGACGACAGTTTTCGCACTGCTGGAAAATTAATATTTGTACAAGTGGATTTCCAGCTGTATTTATCTGTTTTTCCTTTTTTTTTGTTTTTTTGGCTGTCAGCTAACCGCGAAAAGTTGATGACAAACTGCGAGAATTTTCAGGGGGACGAGAATAGAGAGAAAGGGAGAGAGAGAGAGTTCTCAAGTTGTTTCTTTTGCATGTGACGGGAATTTAGTGTCCATTTTACCCAAGGAGGCGAGCGATTGCCAAGTTTTCGTATTTATTCTTTGGTTCAGGATTATCGCGAGGCAAGAAAAATTGTAGTTTATTGTATTTCTTGTGTTTAAGAAGATGTAAGACGTTAAAGCTGTATGATTTCATTTATTTTTCTAGAAAAGATATGTAAGAACTTATAAAAACACGATGCATAGTGCCTCTACATTTGAAGGTCGCACGGCGTTACTCATCTTGTTATTATGTGCTTGGTTATACAAAGACCTATCAGTTTAAAGTGACTCAATACATTTATATTCTAAAAATAAAACCCCTTTCATGATTTCGAAAACCATAAGTATCACATTTATAAGCCTTGAATGATGAAAATCCAAAACTTTATAAATTTAGAACCTACACAGGAGTTTGCACACACCCATTAAAGCCAACACACAGCCACATCGGTGTGTGTATTTATTATTTATGCGACTGCTACGGATGATTTATGTTCGGTTATATTTGTCGACAGGCGACACATTGAAAGCGACAGAAAGACACCGCTCTACATGTGTTTGGTTAAAAGTGTTTGCCCGTTTTTAAATACAAATATGCAAACAACAATGGCCGTAAAAGCGGCGGCAGTGCCACGAACATGGCCAACAAACAAGCAGGCAACCAGGCAGGCAGGCAGGCAACAAACGAACAAACAAACAGCGCCCAGACAAGCAGCCCATCGACATCGGCATCGGAGACCAGAAATATTCACGAGCTTGTCGGGAGATACAACGGCACATGTAAAGGACCCCGGCCACGCCCAGTACGAGGCTGTCCGCCCCGAATGTAAAATATTTCCTCCGCCTGCCGTTCAGAAAATAATTTATATGCACTTACTTGTACATTCCGAGTCGAAGTCGAGCAGAGATGCCATTATCATAGCTGCTGGAAAACACCAGCATTGCGATTCACCGAAGCCAAAGTTCAATAGACTCGGACTTGGGGCCAGAGGCAGAAGCGGCCAGTTCGACTGCAAATGCAATTCATCACTTAAAGTTTTCCATCCTTTAGGGGGAAATTGAATCGGAATCGGAAATGTAGAAGTGAGAGGAAGATGCAGGGGGGAACATACTGAGGAGAACTTTACTCAATGATAAAGCACAAGTAAACTAATGCAGCTTAGGAAAGATAGCAACTTATATTTTGCATTCTTATAAAGCAAAGAACTATCTCATGTTTCGGTTCCTAGCTCACCAGCACTGCCAGCCCTTTTCCATCAGATAGATAACACCGAAGAAGGCCCATCCTGGAACCCATATGCTTACAACCCATTGAGCAAATCTTTTCGGTTTCTCCAGGACCCAAAGCATCCCTTTACTATCCAAGTACGAAGCATAAACTATGCAATTTCGTCGTCTGCTTATGAGCAAAAAATATAGCTAATTTAATGGACCAGACCATATGAACCCGACCCCAAAGACACCACGCATTACGAACCCTTTCAACGCACCAACGCATCTCTTGGCCGAAACTAAAAATCATAAAAACCAAACTTTGCTGACCAACACACAGGTCGCCCGCTCGGCCACAGGAATCGGAGGAGAGCAGGGAAAGGCGAACAAAATATCATAAAGTAAGCGATTTTTTAACAATAAAATAAAAGAAGAGAGCAACAAAAGGTGCGGCTACGCCTCAGCCCATTCCTCCACCGCCACCCGGGCTGCGTTAACAACGGCACAGCTTGGCATTTAACATGGCCCATAAGACCAAATATAGAATGTCCAGGACCAAAAATAAATTACATGCCCATTATGGCCAACAGTCCGATTTTCGTAGATACACACTGGGCTCATGAACGCCATTTTTCCATCCCCTTTCGTATGGCCAACACTTGGCCGGAACGTGATTTACCAAATTAGTGTTGCTGCAGGTCCAAATGGCGTTGGCCCAAAACCGAAATCACATAAAATATGACTAAAACAATCCTTAATAGTCGATACAATGGCAGTAGCATAACAACAGGAGGATTTCTCTCTGTTTTATAGTATTGTTTGGGGTAAAGGAAGCTTAAATAAGGGTAGAGATGTGTTTAAATTGTGGAACTATATATATTTTTTTGGTTATAAAATTCAACTTAATATTTTTTTTTCTTGTCGAAGTCTAGCTCTGTAACTTCTACAAGTCTCCCTATAATCTATTATACACTTAGCCCTAAAATATTTAGGAATTTTTGTATAAGCTTTGGATTTTTTAAATCAATTGTAAGTTTAAGTTTTTATGTTGCTGAAAACTTATATCTTTCTTTAGAAATATAGAAAGAATAACTAAACAATAAATTTATCTTCTTAAAGAATTAGTTCCGCAAATGTAATTTATTTTCTTTAATTTTTCAGCCAAATATATTAATTTATTACCAATATATACGTATATTACGAAATTGTCCAACCAAACAAAATTAACAATGAACTTAAACTACAATAAATAAGCACACATTTACACACAACCCTCGCATATACACATTATTACACATCGTTCAGGATAAATTCCAGTGAGCTGCATCAATAAATAAGAATCGTTTTCGGGGCGATTAACTTGGTAAGCGTGGTGGCTGGTGGTGGAGCAAACGGGGGGTGGCGAAGGGGCCTGGCCAATCCAATATATGTATGTTTGTATATATGGGATTAACCCTAAATGTGCTATGGCAATTATTGCCAAGCGGATGACGCCGACTGCGACGCTGACTGCAGCTCCGGCATGCCAACTTAATTTTTAGCGTAGACGGCAGCAACTTGACCCATATTTCCATTGAGCTGGCACCGCTCACCGACACACTCACAGTGCCACTCGAAGCACACACATACACACACGTTGGACCCCCTTTCAGCCACCCCAATACTCCCCCCTCCCCCCTCCCCCCTCCCACAGACCGAACGGCCAACGGTTCCTATCCCACTGCACATTAGCGTACTGAAAACTGAAATTTTGTCGTCGAAGCGGCAAATGAGCTGGAAGCTGGTGGCAGAGGGTGGTGGTGGTGGTGCTAACGGTGAGGGGGAGTGTTGGTGGTGAATGCTGCTAAATAAATATATATATATATATATATGTACACATAAATCTATATAAATCTGTATGTACACGGAGGTATGTTGGCAACGAAAAACGAACGCAAAAGCGAAAACCGAACTGCGGGCAGTGGCTGAGTGTGGGAGGGGGGGCCAAAGATGCTGCTTTGCGACGGCGCAAAAATAAATTAAGTAAAAATTAATGTCACAACAGAACAGCAACGGCAATGGCAACATTGGAGCCCCAGCGTTGCCTTGGCTTTTTTAAATGAATTTTATTAGGCAGATGAGCTGGCTGCTGGCATTCCCTCTCCCTTCTTCACCACTTTCCAAGCACCGGCGATGCCTTCTAGCCCCCTGCCACCCCCTTGTGCGTCCTGTGCCCCTGTCCCACTTTTCCACGCATAAACAAACACTTAAAGAGCGTATACAGGGTGCTTCGGTTGCAAAATCAAATTAAGCGTTGCTGTTCTATTCTGCTCCACGGAACTCCCACCGCCCACCGCCCAGCGCCCAACGCCCACCATGTGAAGAGAGCCTTTCTCTCTCTTTGGCCTGGCTCTTTCCCTCTCTGGAGAGTGGAGAGTGAAGAGTGAAGAAAGTGCGTGCGTGAAAGCTCGTTTTTGCTAAAATTTTAGCCCTGGATGCTGCTGGAAGTTCCACCTCCTTGGGCCCTCCCGAATGTTGTTGCCATCTTTCGGGCACGCATAGACATTTTAATGTCAGACCCGTGCTGGCAGAAAAATAGGAAAAATCGACAGATATATGTATGTATATATACAACAGCAGAGAGTGGGAAGAGGGAACCTCCAAGGAGACAGAGAAAGCCAAGCACAACTGCACGCAATTTCGTTACGATTTCCACTGCCGTGGCAGTTGTGTGCGGCAAAATGCATTAAGATAGAATGCCACAGATAGCGCCTGAATATTGCATGTTATTAATGCTGGTAATGCAATAATGTCTGCCTGTCGGCATTCAGAATGCGGAAAAAGCAGAGGCATTGGAAGCAGGAGCAATTGTAGTTACACTTTGTTGATTGGCTGCCAAAGGAGTTTAATACGACTTCGCTGAGGATTATTTGACGGAAAAATAGATCCAAAACAAAGGCTTTCTTTCTTTCAATATTTTTATATTTAACTCTTCATAAAAACGAAAAATTATACTACGTGGTAAAGATAGCCATTTATTTATTTTTTATATTTTGAAATGATGTAGCTTTTAACACACATTGAGATAATAGAGTAAAGTCTGACTTCGAACATTTTTTAGTTTCTTTGAGAACTTATAGACATTATTATTTTATATTTACTTCGAGTTAAACAATTGTCAAATTAATTAATTTGTCCCCAAATTAAGATATATTTTGTTGTCACTCAATATATTATTTCTCCATATGCTACAATAAATACTTCTGGTAATGCCTTAACCATAAAATACCCAACAAACATCTTTTAATCATGAAAACCGCGTTTATTAGAATTTAAACACCGCCTTTCTAAAAGTCGTAAATTACAATTTCTTTCAATATTAATCCTGAAAATATATCACGTTTATTGAAATTGAACCGCTTTTGTGTCACTTTAAAGTAAGTTGGCTAACCAAATATTGCAGAAAAATGCCTTAAATCTGTAATATAGTCAATAGAATGCAAGTATCTTGAATTTAAACAGGCCTATGTAAGTATATAATTTTTAATGTTTTGTTTTAATAAATTTATGCAGAAACAATGTAGCTGTACATTCAAACAACATGCAACGGCTTCCCGTTTCCGTATCCGGATCACCCCATAAATACAGGACAGAATACATTTCCGGTACCTGACTTTTCTATACTAAATCACTGCTAAAATGCATTGTAAATGTTGTCCTCTGCCCTAGTCTAGGATTTAACAATGTTCTTTTCCTTGCACCTCCCTGATAAGCCATTAACACTGATTAGTAATGCGGCGCTTAAAGAGCTGAATCTATGCCAGCTGCACGAGGCAGAAAGTAAGTGATACTGATACCTGCGGTGCTGCTCCTTGGCGATGATTATCCTCTGCAGGCGGGCCAAGGCAGATTGCGTGCTGTCGCCCATCGCTGCCCGCGAGGTAATTGACCAACATTTTCAATTAATTTTTGCCCCAATAAGCAGCCAGGCTACGAGGGATCTGCGACAGGCGAAGCGAGGCAGCAGACGCCGCCTAACCACCTATTTGGCACCCGCCTCGCAGGAAGCATTCGCAGGGCCCCAGAATCAGAAACTTCGCTGCGGACGCACCGCAGTTGAGTTATTTGCAGCGCAGCTGTTGGCCAAGTAAGCCCATTCCGCCCAGAAGGCGACGGCTTGTTGGCCAAATCCTGGGGCCTGGGAAATATGCCACAAAATATGGCTGTGGAACTTTATATATGGCAACTCGTTAACCTTCTTTTCAGCAGCTGGGATATTTATCTTGTTATGACTATATAGTTAAAGGCAGAGTGTCAAAAACGAAGCCGCCGAGGGGAAGGGATGGGAGCACTGAACACCTGGGCTTCCTACAAGTTTTATGTCAGGTGTTAACCAGCCCATTAACAAATAGTTATATTAGGGTGGAATGCTACAAAATTCAATCAACTTGGTATAAAGATAATGGCAAATGGGAGTAATTTCAAATGGAATTTTTAAAACTATTATAAAAAACATTAAATATGTTTATAAAGTGACTGGAAAATAGTTTGTAGTTCAAGTTATGCTTTTCTATATCGTTTAAAGTTATGGTATGGTATTAAAAGATATTTCTGAAACTATTTTTGGTTGTGTCACAATGCAATGTAGTTTGAAGTTTCCATTAAATTAAATAAATAATGATATTAAGTGCACTATAAAGTTAAAGCTAGCCAAAAACTTTTGGGAGCTCCAGTCATGCCACTACTTTGTTCGTCCCCCTTTCAGGCCCCAACAACCCCTCCCTCTCTAAGCAACTATCAACCGCATTTTCCAGAATACCAGAATACACACCGACTCTCTGTATATATACTATATATATAGTCGCACGCATCTAAACCCTATATAGCACAGACACAGGCTCGCGGTGTAAGTGATTCCATGTGCATTAACTTAAATGCTTTGCGGACTGGGCACTTTGCTTTCTGAAAGGCAAAACTAAAATAAAATACAGAAAAAGCGAAAGAAAATTGCGGAGTGCGGCAAGGAAAAGCAGCGGAGCTGGGTAGAAACGGCTTTTTCAAACATTTAACGATTTTTTAGGTCAGCCACGAGCGCAGAAATATTTTAGCATAAAGTACGAGTGCACAAACAAATACAGAATTTATGTAGGTGTGGGCTTTAGTTCATGAAAGTCAGACGACGCTCCGCTCGCAAATATGAATATACTGCTGCAGTTCAGTTTATGAGAATTTCCCTTTGGAAGTTCGCAGCTCGGCAATGCGCGACTTATTAACGTACTTCAGGATGTGCATTAGAGGAGCGAGTGCTGGTGCTGCTTCCTCTAATTGCGACAGCCACAAGAAATGAGGCCTTGCCGCAGCCTGTGACAATGCCTGTGATGAATTTCGTGAGTTTTTTTTATATGTAAAATTAAAATGAAGGAAAATCGAGTTCATGCATTGATAATAACAGAAATTCTAAGCTAATTGCAGAGTATTGATAAACGGTCGTATTATTTCGCTTAGTATAGGTACCTCTGGAACCCCTAATTATGGTAATTCAAATTTAAGCACTTTTAAATTGGAAGAAATTAATTTGTACATGTGCTCCCTAATTTCCGTATTTTCTTTACTTTTTATATTAAATTCATGAATTATGCTTCGCATAAACGTAATATGATGTTATATAGGATTGATTGTGTCGTCGAACGAGATTTAATATTTAAACTTTTTCTTATATCTTGAACTAATTTTACAAGTTCAGCTTCTCATATACAAAATATATTTTGATATAGATTTTCCTAAATTCTACAGCAATCGGTAGAATTTTTTTATTTCATTCTCTACTTAAAAAATTAAACCTGGCATTAGAACAAAAACCGTAATAGTCAGGTTCAACTTCAACTTATGTTGGCTTTTACATAAATTGCTGTTTATGCCCCACACTCTTTTCACCAATTCGTGAACTGAATTATGAACTATACTTCCCATAAACACAGTGCAATAACAATTGATTTTCGTACAATTTGACCACTATTGATGGTATTGATTGTGTCACCGAATGGGTTGCCATCTCTGTTCGACAATTAAGCGGGCTGGGAGCAGGGTTTGCAAAGTGACGAGGCAGCTGAAAAGCTGCGTTTCGTGATTATTGCACATATGGCATGCACTGTTACATCCCTCTCTTTCGGCGGCCCTCACTCCCTCTCTTTCTCTGCACCGCACTGGCTGTCCCTCTCTCTTTCTCCCCTTCTCTCCCTATCTGTCTCTCTCTCTCTAGGGCTGTAAATAATTTCAAAGTCTGCGTTCCATTGAGAAAAATAGGTCAGCAGTGTTGTTGCTGCCGTTAAACTGGGCGTGACGGCAAAAGTGGCGAGCTGGAGTTGCATTCGCCACGCCCGCGCCCCGCATCCCTCAGATGTCCCCCCCCCCAGGACCCTTTCAGCATAAGGTTGCTACGTGTAGTCCTAAAATTCAGCCAAGCTCCGCACACTTCTCACTCGCTCCCCGCCCAATTAGGTGGGCGTGGCATGCATCTCTACACATAAATTGCACCAGGATCAACTAGTGGTTAATATTTGATGGCAGCTGCCTGCGTTTTTCCATGCAGCAGCAGAGGCAACGGGCACTGCAACAACTGCATCCGAGCTAACCTGCAGCGACCTACTTTCCGACAATGCATTATTGCAGAAGCTGCAGAGCGACAAGGGGCTGGGATTTTGGGGGCAGAGTGCTGTTCGAGAGCTGCATCAACAAGTACACACTGAATAATTTGCAGACCTCCCGCTAGGAGGAGCTGAACACTGAGTGGGGACTTCGGCTTGTTGAATCTACTTTATTTCTGCGTGGTACTGTCCATAAAAAAAGAAAGTGGCAAACATAAACGCGATTCCAAGAGTTTAACCCCTAGCAGTCATCCAGCGCAGATCCAAATGTTTCACTCTCCGGAATCTTAACTGGTTTACGGAAATTACAAAGGGCCCAGGAAATAAAGTAAGACAATATTTTAAAATATCGTAAAAAGAATGAGAGAGCAGAATATGGTAACTAATCTTGCAGTCTTATCCGATTAAGTTAAAAAAAGTAGACATTGCTAAGACACCTATTAGAATCTATTGAGAGCTAGAAATATTTTATTAAATAATGTATGGCAATAAACCTTACCAACATTTAGAAGTGATTTCAGAATGATCATTTAAGATTGAATCTCTTAAAATCTAATTTATTTTGACAATCCAAACATCAGTTAATTTAAATGTGTCTTTCAAGACACAGAGTATTGTTAAATATTCTCGATAGCTAATATTCATTTATCGCAAATATTGCCAAGAAGATTTAAAAATACTGTAAAAATAAAAAAGTCAATCTTGCGGACAATAAAGAAAACATTGTGGGTGAAATAAAAAAAAAAACATAGACATGGCTAGTTCAAATCAATGAAAATTTTAAATTGAGCAGATCGAAAGTCACCAGAAAATATTGACAATGTTTGCCAGGGAAATGTTTGACAAACCCAAATATGGAAAAATTTTACTATTAACAAGTTGAGCAAGAACCAATAAATCTATTTGATTCAGAAGTCCAACTTTATTGCCTAATAATTCCCAATTTTATTAAAATTTTAATTAAATAATATGCTTACTTTTAATCGAAATTCATTTGTATAGCTTAATTACCGTTTCATTATTAGTCTGGACGGAATCGAGTGCCAAATTTGAATGCAAAATACAGATCTAGGTGTAATTTTAGATCATCTCTTCTTGTGATGCCGATAAAGTGTTATAGAGCAGTGTAGAGTGAGTTTGATAATTAAAAACAAAAGAAAATATGTGTATATATTAGAATTACTACTCATTTTTAAGCACGAAACTTAAGTCATTTGAAAACTTCTGGTTGAGTCTTGGAACATTTGAAATTTTGGAAATTAGAACTGTTATGGTTGCTGTGTTCACATTTCCCCAGTTTAGTTTCGGTAAAATTAAACAAAAAGCATATCCAGTTGCTTGAGTTCAGACTTCAGCCCCGTCTTCAGTCGCATAATTGTGTCACAGCCTTTTAATCCTGCCAGCGAACGAGCCATGAAATGGTTGCCTAAAAACTATGGAAAAAGCCATCAGCGAGAAGTACTTGAGGTGGCTATTTTTAAAATTCGTTTATTACAGTTTTTGGGTAGTTTAGCTCTTCCGACAGCTAGTTTATCAAGGTTGCGGCCCAACTGTTGGCAGGCACTTTTTATTTTCAGAGCTAAAACAACTTTAGCAAAGCAACAAATAATAAATAAATAACTTAGCAGCAAAAGAGCAACTATGCGAAAAATGAAATAAAATTGTGAGGAGGGATGAAGGGCAAAGACGGGCGGAAAACAAGGCAGAAGGAAGAGCGGAGGCTGGCTAGTCCGGCGAGTTGAGTCAAGTTGAGTTGAGCCAGGCCATGTCCTTGGGCAACTTCCCACGCAAGGATGTTGCCCAGCAAAGGTTACCCCATCGCACACGCACACACGCACACACAGATATGCGCGAAAGCAATCAAAGAGAATGGCTGAGGAAAACACACATAGATAGAGGGATACAGACACACTCAAGCAGAGAGAAAGGAGAAAACAACATAAAAATTAAAGAAGCTTTAAGTATTCCCTCTGTTGTTGTTGTTGGTATTTTTGTTGTTGTTGCAGAAGGAGAATGGTTATTGGTTTGGCCGCTCTGCTTCTTCTGCTTGCCACATCTCGTCCTTTATCCATAAAATTGGAACGCTACATTATACGCTCTCACGCACTTTCTCTGCTCTCGAAATTCTCATTTTCTCTCTCTCTCTCTCTCTCGCATCGCTCGCACATTCTCTGTGGTGTATTTTCCCAGCTCCGAGCACTCAGTCCTTAGCTCTCAGGTCTCTGTTCCCGGCTCCGCTCTCAGTGTTTGCCTTAAAGCTCTGCTCGATGTGTCCTGTGTCCGGAGTCCTCTGTGCGAGGCCCGTATTAATGTGCAGTGATTATGACCAAAGGATCCATAGTCCGCTTCGGAATACACCTCGCACAGGAATGATACAAACACATACACATATACAGACACAGACACACAAGGGCGTTTGTCTATTCAAAATAAAGTCACGAAACATACGAATTTAAAATGTTATTCCTTATAGGTTAGCTATGGGATCAAAGATTAGATGCCTGTAGTTTCCTTCTTATACTGTCTTTAAACTGAATTAAACATCTATTCATTCATTCAAGCATTTATGCTAACTGAATAAATAAATAGATTAACATTTGGTTCCTTTCAAAAGTCTGAATAAACATGGATACATTTTAAATCTATCTTTAGACATGGATTATTTTGAGAATCCCTAGATATAATGATATTTGCATAGCCGATTATTTATTAGTGATTACCTTAAATTTGTACTTAGATTAATTATTGAAACTTCAAAAATATATCTATTAATTAAATTTATTTCCTCTAGATAATTTATTAAACCTTATATTTTGTAGTATTTCATTAGCCTTTCATATTTATCTTCTTTGCTGTGGCTCCAAGCTTCCCGCCCGAATGATACATAATGAATTTTTCATGATATATGTATGACAGAATCGGGGTATGAGTGCATATTACTGCTGAGGGACCACCAAGCCAAAAGCGCGACCTAATGAAGTGAAATGTGTCATAAAATGTTTAAATTTCTCAGCTAAATTAATATTATATTAATCTCACAGATGCACGATACAAGCATATAAGAAAGAATACAAAAATTAAGAAGATTTTTAATGTTAATATTATTTATTTAAACACATACATAGATGACTTTAAAACTAACAATCCAAGATGATCTAACACAGCCCAAAGGTAGAGGGAACCACCTCCTGGGAGCCACCTTAAGGCACCCACTCGTCCACGTCGACGGTTTTCTGGGAATACTGGCACTCCAACTCCTTGTTGGCAGCCGCATTCCGCTCCCGCCGGTACCGCTTTCCGCCGATGAAGCCCACTATCAGCAGCACAAACAGGGCTCCGCTGGCCACACCGATGATGGGAATGGTCCAGGGATTCAGCTCGTCCTCGTCATCGGTGGCCTGGTTCAAGCCCAGTATTTGGTCGAACAAAGTGCGCTGGCAATTGAGCGATCCACCCTCCACGCTGGTCTCATCGGGGACATATCCTCTGGAGCAGTTGCAGATGCCGGATTCCAGGCAGGTTTGGTGTGGACCACAGCCGGTCTTCACGCAGGATGCCTCGTTGCTCTCGAACTGCTTCTCCCGGCAGTCACCCTGGAACAACACGAAGTCTTCGGGACAGTCTAGAGCGGTGAATGCCGCCGTGGAACTGGTGCTTGGGGCCTCTGTGCTCTCCTCCGAATCCTCCTCCGGTAGAGATTCCGCGCTCACCTCTGCGCAGCGCTCCTCTGTCTTGTCCCAGCGATATCCAGCATTGCATGAGCAGCGCTCCACGCCAATGCACTTTCCGTTCGCACAACCTCCTCCCACTTGGCAGGTGGGCACGCAGTCGCTGCTGACCCCATCCCCATCTGGCTTGAGCTGAGTGTAGCCTTCGCGGCAGGCACAAGTATTGGGAGCCACGCACTGGGCGCCCGGGTGACAGGGCGCCGTGCAGATGGGTTCACAGTAATGACCCCCATCCTGATGGTTTCTGGCTGAGACATAGCCGGCGATGCACTCGCAGCGATCGGGAGCAGCACAGCTGGCGTGGGCGGGGCAGGCACGGCTGCAGATTGGCTCGCAGAGGCCCGACTCCACTTGCAAGTAGCCCGGACAGCACTCCCTGACCAGCCGATGGGTCTCCTGAACCTCCTCAGAATCGTACGTCTCCGTGGTTTTCTCGGCCTTTTTCCAGATCTTCCACTTGGATTGTGGCTTCACAATGGTCCGCTGCTTAGTCACAGGCACAGTTGTACGGACGGTCTCGTTCCTTTCGCAGTAATTATCCCGCAGGCCAGCCGCCAGGACTGGACTCATTAGCAGAAATAGGATCCAAACTGTATTCATCGCTACCACGTTGACTTGTGCGAACGCAACCACTGTCGACACAGGACTGAATGCAGGCAGCAGACAGCGCTGGCTTGAGAGCTACCCGAGGAGGATCTAAGGGGAGAGCGCAGGCAGGCAGGCAGGCAGGCAGGCAGATAGGTCACAACAACATCCGCAGCTAGATAAACAATCTGCAGCCACACTGGGAAAAACTAGAGACTATTCTGCCATTGAAAATTAATTTTTGATCATTTATTATCACAATTTATACATGGCGAGCCTTCGATTAAACGCATTTAATTTTAGTTAAATTCTTTGCTCTTTAGCTTTACTTAAAACCTACACATTTTCTCAGTGATTTTATCTCGAAGTGTTACCATATCTGAGCCGCTGCCAAAGGTCACCCTCGGATTGAGGAGACAATGTCGGGTTGGCTGGTCCCTCGGTTTATCGCAGTGCCCTCTATGCGGTCCTCTGCCACTATCATAATACCCGCTTTATAAGTCGCCCGCATAAAGACACTGATAAGGTCGGAAACAACATAAAGATGCAATTGTTTTTAATGGAGAATCGGTGGCGATATGACTCACAGAAAGCGGAACCAAATGCCATGCAGTTTATGCGTTTATTTTCTGTGCTTTATAATTTTCTTTACTACTAATAAGATTTTGTATTTAATATTCAATTTTATACTTTACAGTTTCTATTGGTTCTCATGGTTTTTATTTCCCACCAAATACTAGTTTTCAGTTTGGCCTTCGAATAAATTTCTTTTTATTGTCTTTGCTACCTGTTCATCTGGTATTTTACCTGTTTTTTTCCAAGTCCTTCTTTATTCTCACCGAAGGAAAAATCTAAGATCAATCTGTGACCCGTCTTTTGGACCTTAGATACTGAACGAATTGTAATATATCTGCCGAATTATGGATATGCAATGCTATGCTGATTATGAATAATTACATTTACTATTGATTTCCACAAAAATAATTTTAATAAAATAAATATATAAATAAAATATATATATTTTGACATGTGTTTTATCTTTTAATGTCTATATTTCTTTAATTTGGCTAAACTCTTTTAAAATTACTGTATAAAAAATACAAAAACTACAGACACTGGTTAACATTTCACTTATGAACTCTTATATTTTTTAAATCAAAAAAGAAATAAATAAAATTAATTATGCTGCGAATGCTGTTAAACCATTATCTTCATTGAAACTCAATCTCCAAATATGGAAGAGGTCATTTATTAGCAGACTGACTGTGCTCTTGCAGGCGCAATTCAATTTAGTAGGATGAAACACATAAATGTTTCAGCCACTTGAATATATTCTAGCCCGCAGGATGCCTGACGTCATCGGAGCTGGAACAGTTACACATTTGTTACTTTTGTCACGCTCGTTTCAAGTCGGGATCTCTGGGACGCTGTTTTGTCGGGCACATTGACACTCACATTCACATTCACATTCACATTCACATTCACATTCACATTCACTTTCACATTCGCATTCGCATTCCCAGCGAACCCAAAAAGAGGAGCGCTCTCAGGAGCACACGAGTGCCCGCTCGTATATGATGTGTGTGTCAATGCAGGAGCAGGAACAGGCGACGTATAGGGCACGTATCCTGGGCCGCAGGATGCCCCGTCCCCGACGTCCCTTCCTGGGACGGCAGGCCGCCTTTATGGAACATATGAACGGATGAATGACAGCTGACATAGAGACAAAAGTGTGTGTGACACAGTCACATTCTAATCTAAAATAATTGAATTGAAGTCAGATTGCAACTGATGCCTGGCTTTGCTTGTGTGTATCTCACAGATACAGATACAGATACGGCACGGCACAGCACAGCACGAAGCGCGGAGCAGGTCCTTGCGATTGTGTGCTCCTGGGTGTCCTGGCTGTGCAAAGTGTAACTGTTGGATAACAGATAAACGGCAAACTTGTCGTCGCCGGCATGTGTCACTGGCAGTCGGCCCGTATCTGTGTATCGGCTCGTATCTGTATCTGCCGGCGGCGTAAATTTTGTATCTGTACACTCGTAAAAACACCTCTTAAGGTTCACGTAAATCAGGTCATGATTTCGTTTATAATAATATTAAAACGAGGAATAATCGCGCACCAAAACTGATATTGAAAAATATAAATTTCTTTAAAGTTTTACAATTTAAGTTTGTATTTTTATACCCTTGCAGAGGGTATTATAATTTTGGTCAAAAGTGTGCAACGCAGTCAAGGAGACATCTCCGACCCTATAAAGTATATATATTCTTGGTCAGGATCACCTCCTGAGTTGATATAAGCATGTCCGTCTGTCCGTCTGTCCGTCTGTCCGTCTGTC
>VNJQ01003855.1:0-19692 GCA_008042515.1 Drosophila truncata | reverse complement strand
CGGGATCGGCCGACTATATCCTATAGCTGCCATATAACTGATTGATCGGAAATGCTTTAACTTCGGCGATTTTAAAGTTATAGAGTTCAAATTTAGTAAGAATGCTATTTTTGGCAAAATACTACGACAAACCAAATTTTATTAAGATCGGCCGACTATAAGATATAGCTATAGATATAATAATAATTTGGAAAATATAATTTACAGAATATTCTGCAAGGGTATATAAACTTCGGCTCCGCCCGAAGTTAGCTTTCCTTTCTTGTTTAGAATCCTTTTGCATGGTATAAGACACATCACATATGCCAAGCGCCGTCTAAGATAATTAATGGTTGGCTAGGTTTCGCTAACTGGATTTCGGTTTGGTATTGTCTGCTAGAGGGTTCTAGCCCCCCTTTCTTTTCTGGCCGAGATTTCTCACGTCGGCAACTGCAATTAGGCTCAGGGACTAGTCAAAGTTCTGGGCCCTGAATTATTGCCCCGACTTCGGCTGCGATTCGCGACTCGCTAATTGCCGGCCATAAATTTGCATTATCTCACGTAGGTAAACCTCCGCCGAGGCATTCAGGCGTGTCCCGCCTCGTGCTGGTTCGTCCTGGAGCTCCCCTTTCGTTCAACTGTTAACTTATCTAAGTTGCTGGCGGCCCCAAAAACTTTGGCCCTGCCCATGTGTCATCTGCTGCTCAAATGCACAGGCACGTAGCTGCCTCTGGAATCAGTTTGGGCCCGGGTTAAGCCAAGGTGGCTTGATGGGGCCGGGACTCTACTCGCTCTCCCCCGTCCCCTGCCATGGACAGTTTAACTGGCAGCATGTTAAGGTATTTCATGGCTAAGCCTCTCTCCTCACCTGAGTGCCCACCTCTTCAGCTCTCCGAGGAGTCAAAGTTTTGGTCGCACGAAACTTTGCTGCTCCCAAATGATACGACAATAATTTTAATTATAGATTAGCAGACAAATCCTCAAATAAGCACTAAAACTCCTTAAATTATGGCAACCGAGGAAGGTGTCTCTGTGAGACTAAGTGTTGTACATATGAACTCTGTTTCGTCGATCGTATCTATGGGTTTATTATGGAGTTGGAAGCTTTAATCGCTTGACTGTAAGTTTAATCATATTTCAAAAATTTCTATATGGGTAAATAAACACCAAAAACAATATAAAAAAAAAATAAAAAAATAAAAGAAATATTTAAAACAAACAAAGAATTACTCAATCATCAGAAGAGCAAAAACAGTTGTAACTTTTCAAGTATTTGTTTCTGTATCTATTACAGCCCAAGGCCTGGCCTAGTTTCAAGCAAATTAAGTCGAAAAAGAAAATACAGAAACAGAAACTGAAAATAGTTAACCTTAAATCTCTTTTTCATTCGCGACGCGAAGGTTAATAGAACAAGCGCAGCCATCTAAGGGGAAAAGTCCAACTAAAATTAAGCATTGTTTTTCAGCTTTTGTGCTTTGGACTGCCAGCTGCCAGTTGTCCCAACTACAAAAACCTAAAAGAAACAAAAAAAAACAGCAACAACAAAATAAATAAAAAGGACATGAAGGAGGGGCTTGGGGGACTCACGTGAGAAACTTTGCAAATGGAAAAGTGAAACTGAAAGCTAAAAACTGCGTCGCCGGCTGTGATTAAAAAGCAGCGACGCTATTTGCTGTAGATACACACACACACACCTTGTAGTGGGTATATAATTTGGTTCAGGGGCTCCTCAGTTCTCGGCTGTGGCCATTTTCATCCGCTGCAAAGTTTAAGGTCCTTCATACATAAATAAGCAGTAGGCAAAGCGGCGTCGCCTCAAAGTACGGCGGCGAACTGCAGAGGCAAAGGCTGAGGCTGAGGCTGAAGCTGAGGCTCAGGCTCAGGCAACGGCAACAACTAAGCGGACATGACACCCACTAGAAGAGCGTACTCCAAAAATGGCCAGCAACAACAGCGGCAACGGCAGCCAGGACACTCATCAACAACGGGCCAAACAAGGGCGATAAAAACAAGCGCAACAAGGACTCTGAAACCCGAGACTCGGAGTCCAACATGACACATCGTCATCATACACGAGCGCCGCGTAACAGTTGCCGAGATCCTGGCAACGCCTATGCCACTGTGTGAGTGGGCCGGAGGCCGGGAGGCTGTGTCGCTAGTGTGCGTGTCCTTTGAGCTGGCAGTGTGGCAGTGTGGCAGTCAGTCATGGCTGCTGGGACATAATTAAGGACATCGCCGGCCAAAGCGAAGGCAACAATGAGAGTGGCGCGAAGTGAATTACTTTTGGCGATACTCTATTCGTGGTCCTGCACGGTGGCTGTGAGTGTTGACTTTTTAAAACAAAAGGTGTCCTTAAAGAGCTTTTCTAATCCGAGATATTTTACAATAGAAAAAGCTCATTGCTTGTGATTCTGAGTTTAAGACTTAAAGTAGATATTAAAATCTATTCCTAACTCGGCATATTTGGCTTAGAAATCAACAGAAACCGGCTTGAGCAAACGTATTCTTCCACGATATATCCCCCAGATCCACCACACTCTCAGCTGCACTTGTTTTAGCCACCTCCCTGGCTTGATGTTTACGTTTGTATTTGCTGATGAGCACGGAGTGTGTCTGTGCTGAAGTCTGCATGAATGAATGATGAAAAGAAATGGCTGAGGATGCTGTGCTGGGGGCTGAGCGTGGGCGGGCTCCTTGGTCTGAGCTGTGACGCGGAAGACAAAGCCTCGAATGGGCATAATGAGCGTAAGGAGCGTACGGAGGTGGTGGGCCGAAGGAGCTCTTGGGCTCGGGACAATGCAGCGTGAACTGTGTCATATTATTAATGAAAAAGAGCCCGGGCCAAATGAGCAGCGAGTGCAAATGATGAAAACAAAACAGGATGCCGCAGTCCTTTCTCTATGCAACAGCCTCTGCCAAATGTGTGCGCACTTGCGGCCGAGTGTGTGTGTGTGTTTTCCCGAAAATGAAAATGAAAATGAAAATCAAGTCCAAGCCCGAAACCGTAACCGAAGCCGCGGCACCAGAGCAAATATAAGGACGAAAGAGCGAGCGTCAAGTTATTTATTTGGCAATTGTGCGCTGCCTTTATTGTCCTCCGAGTGGGTGCTGCCTTGTTTGCTCTTGGGCATTACTCTTGCCCCCGGCCGACGGACCGCCCACCCACCAGCTCACCTTCTCCTCCTCCTCCCCACTCGACCACCCACTCACTCGCCAGCTGTGTATTTGAATGTGTCGGTGTGGTCGTCGAAAGGTCAATGGAACAATTTTAAAATGCTTGCCCGAGAAATAAAACAAAAAGCAAATCAAGTCCGGCAGCGTGCACGGGGACGTCCACTGAAGGAAGCCTCGTGGGGTGCGGGCGAAACGAAAATAATGCCTGCGGTTATGGGCCTTGTTGTGCGAGGGTTCCTCCACATTTTCTGTGATTATGGCGAGTTTTAAGGGCGTGTATCAATAGCAATATATTAGAAAATATTCCAAGTTCCAGAGTGATAGATTTAAAGTCAACCAAAATTTGAAAAATATAGTTATAATTCAATTTGGAGCTTTATTTTATATTGTTTTAATATTATGATATGGATATACTTATTTATTTTTTTTATTCCGTGAGATATTTGCAAAGAAAGTCCTTCAGTTATTTTAAAACTCGTTGAATTTGCAACGTTATATATATGCAACATATAAATATGTTTCTCTATTTAAGAAATATTTAGGAATTTACTTTAGCACCTGCACCCTTAAAATATATGGTGCTACGGAAATGACTAAGGCCTTTAAAAAGTGTTCAAAAATTATAATACAATATTTCTATCTAAAAATAAATATTTTGTGGTGAGTTTTGTACCTAAACAATAATATTTTGTAATTTTAGATCAATTTTTCAGAGGCTTTAGAAGACCTAGGAAATTCTGAAACTCGCCAGATAGTTTTCAACATTTAAAAAAGATGCCAAACTGCTTTCTGGGAATGAAAACCCATCACAATAAATATCTTAATACTATTTCATCTTTAAATGTATTTTTTTTCCTTATTCGAAATAATAAATCGAATAAAGTTCAAGACTCACCTTTCAAATTCCTTCCCAGTTGGTTCAGAATCAAAAGACTATTTGATCAGTATATAGGGATTCAGATGATCTGGTTGAGCGATCGTTTAGTTTTATAAATATTTAATTTATTGTATTGCGTGTTGAACTGGTTTTCGGCTTGTTCCGTAGTATTATTATAATTATATCAAATACTTTATCAAATCGGTCTCCAAAAATTTGTGTTGTTTGATAAGTAGTGAAGTCAATGCAATTAATTTTAGTTCGGTAATGAGTATTATTTAGTTAGATGCGAATATTGATATATGCGTATGAACGTATCGAGTCGACTTGAAACATTTAATTTCAGCTTATCCAAAGTGTTTATGGAATATCCGATCCTAACGGGGTTGCAATTGAACTGTGGTTTCGTTAGCTGGTTCTTATACTTTAACTTATGTTTGTAATAATATTTATAAATCTTGTGCGTATTCCAGTTACTCTTTCAGAACTTCAAGTTCTGTTACTGCATTTCAAAATAGTTTGGCGAGGCAAGTTTCCAATGGAGGAGACTTTTCCACGTTGAGCTTCTATATTGGTTTATTTATTTTTTTTGTAATAGATATTAAAAACGTTTTGCCATTGCTGGTTTTGCATTAAGGTAGATATTTTTATATTTCATATTTTATTATAGTAATTTCTTTCCTTGCATTTTATTTTATTATTAAAAGGAATTGATGGTTAATTTTATTCTGGTAAGCAATTGCTCTTTTCTTTTTTATTACAAAATTGTTTCAGTAATGGGCTTATGGATTTCGCTTTGAAAAGTTATCTATACAGTTAAATTTTATTAAAAGATTCACGATTTCATGTATTGATTTATTATTTTCTTGTTACTTGACGCTTGTTGTTTCTCGAACATTAAGAACTTTAAATTTAGTTTTCCGTTATGCTTCCGATTCTCACTCAATAAAATTAGATATTGCTTAGCATTAAATTTTGTATATAAACTTTTTATGGTTTATTTGTTATTTTGTTTTAGTTTTGACATCCATTGCTTGTGTCATGCGAGTCGATGGCTGTAAAGGGGAAGAGAATACATTTAAATTAATCACGAATTATTCAATATGCAATCATCGTGAATTTCTCACTTGTTGACAATGTTACTGAATATCCTTTGGCCTCATTCATACACAGGCACAGGCACAGTAGCGCCCACACAATGCGAACATAAAAGTAACCATTGCCATTTATTTTTTGGCACCTGTTATACAGACACACATTCGAACACTCACACACAGACAGCGATGGGGGACAGAGAGCGAGCAGGAGCGAGGGAGATAGGGAGAGTTGCACTTGACATGTAGCAGAAGGATACTTTCTATTTTGAATCTTGATTGCTTGATGGTCAATTAGCAATTTGCCAGGGAATGAATTCGAAAATAATAAAAATCCAAAATATCGGTGGAAAATAGATGCAGGAAGGATGTGCGAAAATATGTGTACAGCAATAAGGCAAGGACGAGCAAAATGGTAACGATAAAACCAATGATGATGATGATGATGCTGATGGAATTTTCACAGGCACAAGTACACAGACACACACACGAACACGCACACGCACACACGAGTCCTCGGTGAGAGAGAGAAGGCGAAACGTTTCTTGTCTTTCTTTACATCTGCTTCTCAGGAATAGCAAAAGGAATATCAATTTCGAACCACAGATATATCTAAGTTTTATATATATTCACGGGTGCCACAAAACTCTATTCATATGGTGCCTGAGAGTATGCTACACCTGATAAAAATATAAAATTTTGTGGCTCGTAATGTATCACTGCATACTTTTGGGCACTTTTTTGAAAATATTTCAAACAGCAATTTCTGTGACACCCTTAATTATTACCGATTTCTGAACTATAACTTCAATAATTTTACCTGCTGGAATTGTTGTACATATTTCTATTTTTTATTTGCAGTCTTTTGTGTGTGTGTGTGTGAGTGTGGGCACGCTAGTATTAGTATATATACGTATACATATATATAGAATTGTTGTGCACACACACAGACATGGCCACGCACTGACTCGCACACTCACACAGTTATACGCGCGCGCACCGTTAGCGACAGACAACAGGCACACACGCACACGAGGCAAGGAGAGGAGAGGAGTGGAGCACACGGACACGGAGGCGGAGGCGGAGGCGAAGGCGATGGCAAAGGCGATGGCGATGGCGGGCAAGGATTCGGAGGATGCGGATGCGGACGCAGACCACGGGCAACGCAACACAACGCAACGCAAGCAACGCGACGCGACTCTCCGGCTCTGCTAGCACACTCTCAATCGTTCAATCGCTCAGTTCAGTCGCTCAATCTCTCGGCCGTGCTTGGAGGCAAAAGGCAGCTGACAGCACAACCCGAAACCGGAACACCAACTGAGCCCGATGCCTGTGCAGCATTGGCAGCCAGGCGCCGCTGGAAGTGACTGCAGAGTCCGCTGGAGGAGCCGAGGCACGACCGAGGCCGAGCGCCCGACCCGAGCATCCCACGACACATCCTTGTGCAGACACGACATCCGACATCCTAGTTCGACGCTGCGATGCCACAGCCCCCAGGCTGGAAGATGGGCCACGAGTCCTTGCCAGTCGTCAGGACTCGCACTCGCGACTCCACAGCGCCTGGAAGGCCGTGTGGCACGTGTGTGTTTGTCTGTGTGGCTTAGGCGGCAGCTTTAAAGTCCTTCCCGGAAAGCTCACCTCGGCCACGGACTCGGAGGCTGTAAGAGAGCGCCAAGATGTGCGCAGCTTCTCTTTCCGGAGCTTCGACCATGGTGAAAATACAGGGTGCAAAGTTAGAATGGTCCTGTCTTAATGGCAGGGACTCTTGTGAATGATCGTGACTTGGCTTTTATTCGATTGAAAATTATTTTTATTCATTTTATAAGCTTTAATTAAATATATTTTTATATTCTGAAAGTTTTAGATATTTATTAGGAAAGACAATTAATCATAAGTCCTGGCTGATTTTTTTTGGATTTCCTGAATGATAGAGAGTTGATAAAATTCTGAGGACTCCGTATGGAAAATAGAATAGGTGATTGCAACCATAAACTGTAATTTAAATGTTTTATAAGCGCTTAAAGAAAGTTTGATACATTTACTTAAAATAAAGATGGTGAAATCAAAAGCTTTTTTCTAATTATACCTTAAAACTATTGACAATCGACCTATCTAAGTTAATAAACAGTTATTTAATTATTTTAAGAATCTTTGATGTCCCAAAGACCAATTCGAAGGATTGGAAAATACTCAGAGAACATTCATTCATACATAAAGGGTCAAATTCACGATACAAAAGCTTACACCCTCACTTGTGCGGAACGATACACGGACACAGAACATAACGACGAGCTTACATACAAAAGCAGCATGCGTAGGTCCAGAGCCAAAAATGATTTATGACCCCACAAAAAAATTAATTTAAAGTAAGTTCGTATGAATGAAAAATGGCTTTCACAAACTCAAAACTACAGGGCGCCCCCAGAGCGAGAGAGAGAGAGAGAGAGAGAGAAAGACAGCTGGCAAAGGAAGCTGCAAAGCTGCGCTCTCTTTGGCCCTGGACACTTGTGGGCCTTCGTCTCTTAAGGACCTCTCGCTTCCGCTCTCCCTTGCTGGGGCTTTAAGCTCTTCGTTGCCTTCCATTGCAGCTATCCCTGTGGGTCCTTCTAGTGACTCCCAAACCTCGTCGGGCTCCACACCCGACGACAAAGTGAACGAAGGGCACAGCAGGAGCAGGTCGGCGTCCTGCTCGGCTTTTCCCGTTCACCTTTTTTCTCTGCCGTTTGCCATCGGTTGGTATCCATGAATGAATGCCGCCGATATTGCCAGTATTCGCACCTGGCATGCAGCACAGTGCAGACGGCCCAGGTTGTTAGCTGCAGGACATGCATATCCTGAGTTTCCACAACAGCCCCGCCCAAATGGCCAGGGGACAGGGATCTTGTTGCAGAGAAAAATTTCACCATGACGATTAATTTTCTTTGGTTACACAGCAGGGATACACAAGGCAGTCGTCTTTAATTACGTATACGTAATGTTGGACGCATTTTTGTTTCTCGGGGGAGTTAAGATACCTTGAAAAATAAAAGATATATTATACAAAATATCATTTTAGTTCTATTTCGGCTCTTATAAATATAAAATTCTTAATTATTAAATTCTTAAAACAAACATTCAGACTTGCAAACTTGTTTTTTTGCGATACAAAATCCATCTTTAGTTTATTAAAGAATGCCGATTCGAAGAAACTTGGGGCTTAAGCCGCTTGCCTGCAAAGAAAACACCAGACTGAGCCAACTGACTATTTCTATTATTAGTTTGCACACTTTAATTGAATGAAAAGGGCTCACAAGAGTTGAAGCCAAGAGGAAGTCTAATTAATTTTCCCTCTCTATTCTGGTCTCATTTCGCCCGCCCCTTGCCCCTTGCCCCTCGCCGGTCGCTTTCACCCATTGTTGTTGGCATTTGTCGCGGCTCTTTCAATTGCTTCATTTTTATCACAAACAAAAACAGACACACACTCTCGCATCCTGTGGCTGTGTCAACCGCATCTAAGTGGCCTGCGCCAGTATCCTTGTGCATGTGTATCCTTGTACATATCTCGTCGCCGCTTCCTCTTTTCGGGGCCAGTCCACAGTTCTTTGTTTGTGCGGATTTTATTTAATTTGCTTGGCACTTTGTTTGCCTGCCTGTTTGCTTATTTGTTTTGATTTTTCATGCTTCGTGTTTTCGCTGGCGTTTTGGGCTTTCCCCCAGTTTATTGTTTGTTGCCTTTGTGGGTTGCTGATTTCCAGTTGTCTTAACCTTTACCTCCGCCTTGGCTAAACAATTTCTTTCAGAATATTATTACGCTTTTAAAGTAATCCGAGGCAATGATGAAGATATCAGTTTTGCACCACCACGAATGGAATATCTATGGCTGTGAGCGGGAAAAGTTTCTTAAATACATTTTCCGCCAAGGAAAAAGTTGAATATTTGCACACAGCCAACGTGCCAATCAATCGCTCCGAATTGACCCATTTAACCAATGTCCATTCCATGCAAAGCCATGTCCCTTTGCCCCCAGTCCCTTTAGATGTCTGCTCCACTTGGCAGCCCTGCTCAAATATTAATTCATATCAAGGTTTTGGCATTCATTTTCAATCCGCTGTTGCGGCACTCCCGCAAACCTCGTTTCCCTTGGCCCAGTTCCTCTCGTTTGGGATCGTGTAATGAAATTTAAGCAGAATTGTAAGCCGAATACAACCACAAAAAAGAGTGAAATGCGAAAGCAAAGAGACAAACTTTATTATCAGTCATGATATCTTAGACACTATTTGAGTATATTATTTTTGTAATGTTTAAACCTTTCTTTTCATATGACTTAAGCTTAAACATCTGGCCGATTTCATGAGCTCCTGGCCAGACTCCAATTCCCTTTCACACCAATTGCAGCAAGTGAAAATTGGTTGTATTTTGTGCCCAACAACCGAAAAAAGAAAAGCGCGGCAATTTCGTTCCTGGCACTTGCACAGTGCCACACGGAAACTGCATTTGAGGCTCGCCCAAATTGACAGTTCCTGAGAGCTTGCCGTGACGCTCAATTGTTTCAATTTGCTTTCCTGATTTCTCTATAATTTATGCAGCTTGATTTCGCTTCTCACTTTTCCAATTGATTTTGTGGCTGTCAAATGAATTGACTCCGAATTAAACTTTCCCTCTCTGCCTTTAGCTCCTTGGCGAAGAACTGTGTCGAGGACATTGGAATTTAAAATGGATTAAAAGGTGTTAGCCTTGGGGTTCAGGCTTTTTGAGGTTGTACGGGTTTCAGGCTTAAATTTAAATTAAAATTAGTATAGTATAAGATTTATAGTTCCAGTTAAATTTGCACAAGGTAATCCTTAATTATCTGACATAGTTTAATGCAACGTAATCTTTCAGTTAACGATTGATTTTCGATTCCTTCTTTCACATCTTATATTCCCTTATTCTTATCATTATTGAGATTAACGAACTCGACTGACTTAATTGCCTTGGCTCTTGACGTTCGACAATCATTTGGCATTTCGTTTCGTTGCCGGCTGCACATTCCTCATTTCGCATCGAGTCAAATATGATAAATGATATGCGAAAGGAGGGAAATTTATTGCCACTTCGATGGCCGATGCTGCTGAATTTCCAATGCAGAGCGGCTTATCGGCAAAGATGAACAGCGGAAAATAAACCAAACAGGTAAAAGGACTCTATCGGAATTTTAATCCGTATGAAGGCTTTTGAGGCAGCAGGATGTTCAACCCAGTGCAGCTACTTTCGAGGCGTGCCACCTGTACGCGAGTATTCCATTAAGTTTTTCCTTCCCTCTCCATCCTCCACATAATACCTTTTCCAAGGATAGTGTGCATTACCTCACGAAAAAAAGGAAAACCTTGGAAAATTCAAAGTGAATAAAGTATTTTTAATATAGAAATAGGTAACATCCAGTGAAGTGTCTTTAATAAAAGTATATAAAATATAAACACAATATTTTGTGTGATATATTTATTTAAGAAAACCTAAAACTTAACTTTCAACCACCACTGTTTATAGCTTACTTTTGCACAGTTTAACTGTAAGGGTAACTGTAAGGACCCATTTCACGAAAGATAATTGGCTTATTCGTCCACTCTCCGTCTCGCTTTGTACTCTCAATCGCGTTCTGGTTGCCATAATGCAATAATCCTTGAATGTCGGACGCACGAACGAGTTGATAACAATTTCAATTTTTATGACAAGTCAACTTGGCCAGCAATCCGACGGCAAGCAGCCAGTTATCCGGCAACAACGTAAGGGCCAAGCGAAACGAACTCAATCGTGCCGATGGCGAGCAATAATAATAATAAGAGAACAATAATAACATGGCCGATTGCACCAACCTCGCCCCCTCGGATCCCTCTCCGTTTTGCCGCGTCACGTATATGTGCAGTCCGCACTCGGAGCCCTATGATTTATTGGCATGCAACACGGCGTCCTCGCCCGGAAATGTGTGTGCAGTCAGCCATTTTGATGCGACGAAGGCGCGGCGGGGGCGGAAGGTCCGCTTTATTACGGCTGTTGCCGCCGGGTAAGCTGAGATATCACTCAGCTCGCCTTTTGCACACGACTGTCAACAAATTTGCATCGGCATCCATCTGAAAAGCCAGAGAGAGAGAAAAGCGGTCGTCGAAAAATGAAATGAAGAAGATGACTCTACAAAGGAATGTTGTAATAAAACAACTGCCTGAAAGTATGTTAAGCATAATTCTGATTTTAAATTTCTATATACTTAGTTTTTTTTTTTTTTTTTTTATATACTTTATTAAAAAAAACTTTATTAAGGCATACGGGGAATACCAGGAACCCCTTTGTGACCTTTGCTGCAGTTAATTCAGCCCGCAATTGGGCGCTCCGGCCAACCTTAGCGGTTAGCGTCATCAAAATTTAACAAATTTAATAATAATTACTTCACATAGTAGGTCGTCTTCTTCTTACCACAGGCGACCGAAGGATGAGGTCTCTGGGATGCCTCCTCCTTAGCCTCCTGCGAGTTGGGCCTCTAGAGAGCCTGTTAGCCAGGCTATTGATGTGTAGCGCCAGTCTGTCGTGGTAGCGACTTGAGTGCTGGTTGATCTCGTCAAACACCGTGGCAAGTTTCAGGTCGTTGTGCAGGGTGGAGTTGCGGACGTACCATTCGCAGCCGGTGATCATTCTGGTCACTCTGTTCTGAGCAGCCTGGATTCTCCTGATCTGACTATCACTTGTCAGCCCCCAGATCTGGCATCCATATTTCCAGATTGGCGCTATGATCTGCTTGTAAATCGTCAGTTTGTTGGCGAGCGACAATTTACTACGCGAACCCAGTAGCCAGTAGTGCTTCGACACCGCTGCACGAATGCGGGTTCTCGTTGCTGTGACGTGTTTCGCGAAGGTCAATCTCCTGTCTAGGATCACTCCGAGATATTTGGCTTCGGTCTTCTGTGGTACAGGGGCTTCCTCGATGTAGACTGCTGGCGTCGTTTTTCTGCGCAGGGTGAAGCAGACATTCACCGACTTATCGCTGTTGATGCCAATGTTCCAGCGTCTCGCCCACTCAGCGAACCTGCTGGCATAATCCAGAATGCCGTCAGCAGCGTCGTACTCACAGTTTGATATATACTTAGTATATAATTTATTAAGCTTTTCTTATATTCTGCTTTATGTCTGACTACAACCGCAAAACCCCAAAAAAAGAACATAGATTATTCAATCGTTTTGCATTCTTCAATTTTTTTTTCAGCAATTACCAATGGACTGGACTCAGCTCTGATTTGCTTAAACTTTCGTTGTCAGCAGCAATTAAAACAATGCCGCCTACGTCACGTTTTTCCAACTCCTGTGCACTAAAAAATTCATTGAAATCGCTGGAGCTCTCCACAGCGGGGAACACAAACAGGAAAGCGAAAAACAAAAACAGTTTGAAGCCAGGACTGGTCGGCAGACCGCAAATGGAATTTTTTTACAAGTCCGAAACCGGGATTGGAACAGGGACTGGACTGCAATTCGTTCTGGGGCTGCGGAAATGAAGTGAAAAAGTAAAAATATCATGCGGCCCGAAAAGCGCCCCCAGAAGTCTGGCAAGTCAGTCAGATTCAGAGCCATTTCAGGTCCGTGTCCTTCGTCCTTATCCGTATCCGCATACGTGTCCCGGCTTGAATTCGCTCTCGTTCGTTCATTGTTGGCATGCCGAAATTTTAATAGCACACCAAATAAATAAACACAGCCTCACACTGCCAGTGGAAATTGTTGCAACTGCAAAGGCAGAAAGGAAACACAAACTAAAAGCAGTCATGTGCTTCCGGTAATGAAAACTTTGGAACAGTTCTCTCTGTTTTTGTTGGGCCAGCAAAATGGTAACAAAAGAGTATGACTTTAGGTGCATCGAAGCAATTATATCCTTTTAAATGGTAAAATAAGAAAGCAAAATATCATTTAATATGTAATAAATTTTTGTCCATTTTTATAAGAAATTATATACTATATATAATACACACCTTTAAAAACCAAGTGACTAAGAAAACTATAAAATAGCTAAGTCAATTCATCTTCGGTAGCCTTGTCTTTACTCCCTAAGTAAATAAGAAAAAATTCTTTTTCCCGTGAAATGGCAAGCATTCAGCTAATAAACCTTTCAGTGAGCTTAGCTACACTTTTTCTACGCCATGTTATGACTTTCCCAACGGTCAGAATTACAATTACAATGAACCAAGGGTTACGCTGAGGAAACAGTGAGGTTGCGGAGGAAGGGACATGCATTCCGGATGAGTTTTGTGAGGGAGTTGAGCCAAAAAAAAAGAAAAGAAGAAACTTATTCGTGTGCGGAGGACAATGCGCTTATTGAAATATTTATAGAAAAGAGTAAACGTGCCGGGCTCTTTGAAATTTGATTTGATTTCCAGGGAAATTAATGTGCAGTGTGTACAGTGGCTTGGCGAATGAAAATGTAACAATGGCCAAGTAAAGGCGGCATGGAGAAACTTGCGTTTTTGGCTAAAAATCTGTTAAGTAGATGATTAGAAATTCGGAGAGGTAACCAACTCTTATTAGCATTTCTTTATTAACAAAGTACTCCTGAGATTGAGTTGAGAGCTTAATTTAACCACGAAATAAACCGCTCGGATCCAGAGGACAATTTTGTTATTCATCTTTTGGCTAGATTATCCCTAGCTTAAATATTTAATTTACTTTGCCAAGCAACTTCAGCCGCATCTCATCCGGAGACTTCATTTGACATAAGTATCATTCATGTAAGTAAATAATTTGGCACTTTTATGTTCATTACTCGAGGAACATCTTAGGAAAGCGAAAAAATCACAGAAACCCAAGAGCCAGCAAAAATGGAAACCAATTTATTCTGCGGAACTAAATTGAAATAATTTTGGCAGCTGAAATATGTACGAAAATATTTTAATACCACAGAAACACACATACACTCAGAGCGTGGCAGAGTCCTTGCAATAGAGCCGGGAATCCCATGCTTGTCTGCGAATAAAAACAAGTTGGTAAGTGTGCAGATATCCCTGCTCTGGCTCCTGCTCCTGCTCCCGCTTCTGCTCCCAACCATCTGCAATGCTTCTGGCCGTGTGTTGGCCGTCCTTCCTGCCTGCGTGCCTTGGCTGGCATTGGGCCAAGGCTTGGTCATTTCTTCTTCTTTTTTATTGCATTGCCCAAAAAGGAAAATGCAGCTAAAGCGTCGGGAAGGCAAACAAACAAGCGGCAGACAAGGAGTACATATTAAATTTGTCATTTTAGCGCAAGGACCGACTTTTTATCTGTGAAGACCTAGAAGTCAAAGTTCGTCCGCCGTTCGCCATTGTTGTTGTAGTACAAATTTAAAACCACATTTCGACTAAAAAATCAATTTGAATTGCTTTTAGTTAGAAAAAGAAAGAATTTAAGAAACGTAGAGGAAACTTAAATTGTTGCTCTTCTTACATTTCCTTTAACAATGAAAGATATTTATTGTTTAAATGCAAATTATTTGACTTTGAGAGTTAGATTAATAGAAGGAAGACTTCATAATTTAATTATTTATTGATTTCAAATTAATATACACTTTATGTCATATAAAAATAGATTTAAAAGTTGTTTTCAGAATCAGATGTGAGATAACCCCAACAATTAGTCGTTTTGATTTACAAATCTTCTAAAAACACAAAGATTTGCTTTACTTCTAAGAAATTCTGGGACTGCAGTGCATCTTAATATTTATTATTCGTATTAAATTAATTATTTAATTCCATACTTCACTTGCAATTACCAAACTTAAATACTTCATACGAGTTCTCATATTGTATTTTTGTCTAACGACTCAATCATCTCAATTATCCCATTACCACTTCATTTAAGCCCCATCGATTTACTCACTAGCCCTGTCGGCCAGGTCAGCCGCAAATCAAATATGTGATGGCATTGTTTCGGAAGTGCACTCTCGCACAGGTGTTAAGCTTCTTACATCCGCTGGCCCGGGCCTTTAAACGTATCAAAATCAATTTGCCATCCGACTAAGAGTACAGCAACAACCTCCGAAGTGGCACGTAAAAGCGGCAACAATTGCGGAATGGAGCACAAATTGTATGGTCATAATGGTGTTACCTGGTTTCATCGTGTATTTGCAATGTCCACTGCATTGCTTTTTGCGGCTATTGTGTTCTGGTTATCTCTTTATTCGAGACTCCTTCCACATACCATGATTCGGATTCCCCCGACATGTTGGTTATGCCGTCGAGTCCTGCAAACAGGATAATGTGAAGGTTGAAATGCAGGCGAAAACCAAATACATAAATAAAGCAAACTGGGCGTTGCCCAGGCAAAGATATATCAATTGTGTGAATTGCACATTTCAATTAAAATATTCATAGTTGCAGCCAACCGAAATAATATCAATATAAAATGCAAATACACAATAAAAAGGTGAATACGACATTTAAGTATGACCTTTTGTTGTTATTCAATTTCTAAATTAAATTAATTAATATATATTACATGCGGGAATGTACCAACTCGGTCTAAAAATAATTCACTTAGAGAGTTCAGAGTTCATAATTTGACTTTAATTAAATTTCGAATATTTTTTTCCGTGGATTTGGTTGAACAGGATTTTGCGACATTTCCATTCCAGCTGCGCTTGCATTCATTAGTAATATTTACATTTCTCTTATAGATTTAGCATTTTATGTTTTGCTTTGAATTCATAAGTAAGAGTGTGTCACTGCAGTAAAATCTGACATGCGACAAGTGCAGTTAAGTTAACTATAAAAATAAATTAATAAAAATTAATACTCAGAATATTTTGTACATGTGTTTGCTCTTATAATAGCACCAGAAATATTTTTTAATTATCTCAATTAATACTTCAAATATTTACTGAACATTTCAAGTGAACATTTCAAAGTTGGAATATTCACAAACTTGTTTTGCAAAGGAAGAAGGATTTTGACAAGACTCTTTAATAGCAATATGCTTAACGGCTATATACCATTTGAATTTTCATAAGCAAGAAAATGTTCTGGGGATGAAAAAAATATCTTCTCTCCGCTCGCCGCTCTCAGTAGAAAATATTAGGGAAAAGATTCGTTTACTTTTTCTTGCATGCTTTTGGTTGAATTAGAATCCCTTTTCCAGGGCTGCAGGTTATAATACCTTTTAGGGAAAGAGACATGAACCTTGGCCCTAACTCACTAGCTTTGATTATCTTGCTGATGGAGTTCACCCTTATAAACGTGAGTGTAAAATAATTATACAAGTCCCTGAATAGGTTTAGTCGCAACCCAAATAGATAACCTCCAAATGGTTACTATTTTATTATCTAGCTGATGCATTTTGCGAGTTCGTGAAACAGTAGCCGAGCTTTTTCTTTGCCGTGGACTAAAAGGTGAGCAAATATTTTCTGCGAGCAAACGGCGACCAGTTGATCAACAGATTACCTATCTTGACGGACTGTCGGCTGGAACTACAAGCTGCTGCAATAAGATAAGGGCTTTGGTTACAGAAACCCCAGATCTTTTGGGTTAGTCTACGCCCAAGTGTTCTGTGCGATGTATCGGCTGCTAGTTAGTCTCCTGCTGCTGTTCAGGGTCGAGTGCCTGCAGCTAAGCAACTGCAACTACACCGAGGTGACCCTGCTCCGGGATACGGAGCTCTTGACCACGCTCTCGCTCAGGAACTGCAGCCTGACACACCTGGAGAACGCCTTTTTCGTGCGTTTTAATCACCTGCTCCAGCTGGAGTTGCAATATAGCGGACTGAATAATCTGGAGGACTTTTCTTTGAATGGTCTAGCCAGACTGCAGTCCCTCTCACTGAGTCATAACAATCTGAGCACCCTGAGGTCCTGGTCCAGTGAACCCTTGGGCGCTCTCACCTCCCTGGACCTGAGTTATAACTCATTCAGGCGATTGAAGTCCCAAGGCTTTGCGCTGTTCCCCCAACTGCAGCTGCTCGACCTGGGCTCTAACCAGATCAGTCAGATCGATGAGGATACATTTCACGGACTCTCTCACCTGAAGCATCTGCACCTAAATGGAAATCTACTGCAGCACATCGACGGCAGCTCTTTTAAGGGGCTGCACCGTCTTTCAAGTGTGTCTCTTCAACATAATCTACTAGAGAGTATAGAACTGGATGCATTCGAGACTAATACACACCTGCGAAGCCTACGTCTGGATGAAAATATTCTCACTAGCCTTACATTTCTCAGCCAGCGAGGACTGGCACGTCTGGTTCACCTGAATTTGTCAAATAATCAAGTGAAGACTTTGGAACCACAGGGATTTTCTAAGAATTTTGAGCTTCAGAGCCTGGACTTGAGCTATAATAACTTGATAAATCTTACAAGGGAAGCCTTATCGGGCCTGGATTCATTGGAGGTAAGAATTGCTAATTAAAATATGCGGAACGGTAGCAGATTCTTTGAAGCTTTTGAAATATTCTCCTTATTAGTATTACCGCGATATAAGCAATCTAACAAAACTTTAATTTTGAAATAACAGCGTCTCAACATCAGCCACAATTCTGTAGAAATTGTGAATACAAACAGTCTGGAGGCACTCGTCAGTCTTCTGCAAATAGACCTGAGCCATAATCAACTGACTACGCTCCCAGAGGCATTATTCAATGCCAACACTCAGCTGGAGGAGATTATTTTTGGTCAGAACCTAATCGGACAGCTGCCGCCACTCGTCCTATCACACCAAAGTCACTTGCGGTACATTCGTTTCTCCGGAAACGCACTTACCGACGCGGACTTCCTGCAACGACTGCCTGCATCCCTGAATCGCATCTCTCTCTATGTCGATCTCAGTTCGAATCGCTTGAGATCGATCGATTTGACCAATCTGCGTCAGTTCCGATACCTGAATCTGGCGGACAACAGCTTCAACTGTGCCTGGTTGATTGGGAACTTGGTGCGGGAGCTGCCCAGCTCCGTGAACTTTGCTCGTCCCTGGTCAGTAATGAATGGATGGAGTGACGAGTTGAACAACATCAAGGGCGTGGACTGCACCGAAGGGGACACCAATCGCTCTATTATACTGCTAAATGCCGCTGAGGTTTCTCAGTCCAAGACTAGCAAGTGCGAGTGCGACGTAAGTATTTTCGAAAAGCTTAGAAAATGAAGGAAACTCAGTGGCTTCGCTTTCAGCAAACTTATGACGAGGCAAACCCTTCGCCACCTCCTCTTACCTGGCCCAAAATACCCACTGACCGATTCGACTCGCGATCGGTGATTATTTGGATGCTGGCGGCCATTGCCTTGGCTTTTGCTGGACTTCGCTGGCTGCGACGTTTCGTCGACCGAAATGAAAGCAGGAAAGGCGGCATGAAGGCGCTGAATAATATGGTTTGCTGAGACCTTACAAATCGGTAGGAACTTTGGGTCATGCCCTGGCTTCTTATTTTGCAAGGAAAAGCTTACTGTAGTAAGACAAAAAAAAAAATTACAAATAATAAAATCAAAAATAAGTATCTTCAATATACATTTCCAAAAAACTATCCTAGAGTATGTCAAGCTAATTTAATCAGTTTTATACAGGCACCCCGTGGTGGTCTTAAATCATAGCAAAATATACAATGATATTCTTGATTTAAAATTAAAAATGGTATTTTTAGAGTAAGGATTAACGCTACTAACACAAATTACACAATGAAAAACAAAAAATATATATGAATAAATGTTTTATTTAATTAAAAAGCTAAACTTTCTTCATTATCAAGAAACCACATGGCTATTTCAGTACGTCTTTAAAGTTCAGTGGCAGCCCATAAGAAACCCATAAAAAAACGACCATATGCAAATATATAATATATAATTTATGTATATAAACTTAGGTGATCTAATATTAAAGAAAAACAAGAAAGGAAAGCTAACTTCGGGCGGAGCCGAAGTTTATATACCCTTGCAGAATATTCTGTAAATTATATTTTCCAAATTGAATCATATGCAATCTAATTTAAATGACTTAACGAGAAGGCTGAAATGGCCGGGTAATTTCCGATCGTTCAGTTATATGGCAGCTATAAGATATAGTCGGCCGATCGTTATGAAATTTGGTAGGTCCGATCAACTGACCACATATATAATATGTACGAAGTTTTTCTTGTCTATCTTCAAAAACACAAAAGATGGGCCATTTTCGATTTTTCAGTTATATTAATTTATCTATAGCTATATCTTATAGTCGGCCGATCCTGATAAAATTTGGTTTGTAGTAGTATTTTGCCAAAAATAGCATTCGTACTAAATTTGAACTCTATAACTTTAAAATCGCCGAAGTTATAGCATTTCCAATCAATCAGTTATATGGCAGCTATAGGATATAGTCGGCCGATCCCGGCCGTTCCGACTTATATACTGCGTGCAAAGGAAAGAAGGGTGTGTGCAAAGTTTCAAGTCGATAGCTTTAAAACTGAGAGACTAGTTTGCGTAGAAACAGACAGACGGACAGACATACGGACAGACAGACGGACAGACAGACGGACAGACAGACGGACAGACGGACATGCTTATATCAACTCAGGAGGTGATCCTGATTCTGAAAGAATATTAAGTGGCCAAATCTCAAATTTGATGAAAATATGTTAAAAAACAGCGAAGTTATG
>VNJQ01003854.1:0-84643 GCA_008042515.1 Drosophila truncata | reverse complement strand
TTTGAGATAAATCCATAAAAATTTGGTTACATAAAGATTATGCTATTTTAACTACATTTAAAAAATTTTATCAAAATCGGATCAGGAATACCTATAGTTTTCTTACGAAAAAAAAGGAATATAGTGCTGTTTTTGCCTCTAATTCAATGAAAAATTATTTATAAAATCTTTCTACCATTTAAAATTTTGGTTTTACATTGTATTTTATCTGAATTACAATATTTTATAGTTTTTATAAGATATTTCCCAGTTTTCATGAGTTTAAAGACACTTTTAACGCATTTAAGATGTCATTTTCATACAAAATAAGGTAATTTTTCATTGAAAATTTCAAGAAATGTGGTCAAAAGTGGCATTACAGACTATATGCAATCGAACAAGAATTAAATACTCTACAACACACAATAGGTCTCTAGGCGAAACTAGGTGACATTCACTACTTTTACCTTTTTAAACATTAGGTTTAAACAAATTTTTTATTTTTTTAAGGCGACACACTTTAAAACCAAACTACAAAGACATTACAACGACTATGAACATTTTACAACATTAAATATATAGTACAAACCCCATTGATTCAAACTCTTTTTAAAGATTTATCAAGTTCTTATTTTTTGTTGAGTTTTTTTAGTTTAAAAATTGTCTAAATTTTCACGCTTTTTCCTTGTTTGCTAGCTTGCGAAGAAACAGCTGACTTTAGGCGCTCCGTGCGAGAAAGTGGCGCCACCTATGAAGATTTTGATTGTGACACGTTGATGGTCACTCTATTTCCAATCGATCCATACCAAAATCAATTGATTTGTTTAACTTTTAAAAAATGGATTTTGGCCAACCAAAGTGGTCGGCTGGACCATAGTGCATTGGTGCGTTCAATCAACTTAATGAGCCGCTCCATCGAGCATTCGGCCGCGCTTGTGTGCCTGCCTGGATTATGACAGAGTGGCCGCGCTAAGAGAGCCATAAATCCTGTCAGCTACTGGCTAAGAGAGCACTCAATAAATCACAAATATGGTACATATGCGAGGTGATGGGGAGGGGTGTAAAATTATGGCTACTGGCGAATATTTAACCCGCATTTTGGCTAGTTTACCCACCGAAAATTACAAAAATAAAGCCACAGAAATCAACATTAAATGCAGTGTCGCAATAACGAAAAAAGAAAAAAACCAAAAGGCCTGACAAAGGCCTGGTCAGAAAAACACAACAAAACGACACTGCGGCGAGAGGCGAGTGCGAATAATTACTATGGCCATATAACTGCATTGGCAGGCTAGTCCGCAAAAAAAATCCGGGCACCACAGACCGGCTGCCGTCTGGAAAAAAAGCCGAAATAAAAAACAATAACGAATGTCCTTCTGCCGGGCGGCTGCGGTAAATGCTGACAGTGTCCTGCCTTCTGCATCCTGCAGTCGTCGCTGCTGCTGCTGCTGCTGCTGCGTGCTGTGAAGCCCCAATGATCGATGTCGTATTGTCAGTTTCATAAAAATTCAAACAGCCCGACCAGCTCAGCTCAGCTGCATCAGCCGGGGACACGCAGGACACTGGGACATCGAGGACATTCGCTGCCCCCAACTGGGCGGAAAATGCTTTTGTCAAAAGGCTTAAACTGCCAGCCACGAAGCGGGCAGCCCTTTGACCTCGCCCTGGGTCGGAACCAACTCCACTTCCTTGCTTTATTGTTTGCCAATGATGCCAGGCTCCCGGACAAAACAGCAATGTGCGCAAAATGCAAAAAGCAAAAAGCAAAAAGCAAAAGCAAAAGGAGCGAGCGCTGTAAAATGCAATAAATTAAACAATATCTGCGCCAAATTGCTGCCGCATTCGATAGGTGCGAGTTGTGTGGGGTTCGTTGGGATTTCCACTGATGCTTTTGGCATTTAACAATTTTTATGCGGCCCGAGACTGCTGCTTCCTCGTTTTATTTTTAAATGCCTCTTTTTTTTGGTTTCTTTTTCGATGTTTTTTACTATTTTTGCGGTTAAGCCCTGCCACGCCCACGCTTCGACGAACACCGCTGCTTGTCCAGTGTCTCTATCTGGGCCAATAACTTCTGGCCACAATTCCTCATACGCAGTGGGGTGCCAGGGGGTGGAAATGCAGGATCAGGACATGCCGCTGCCGCTGCCACTGCCGATGCCGACAGGACATGACTAACAGCCAACAGCAGCCGCAGGACCGGGACCAACCGCAAGGCGAAGCCATTTAATTCAATCAAAGACATAGCTGCAACAATGACAGCCAAGACAATGCCATCCGGAAATTCCACTTTTGGTCTGCAATAACACAAAGGGATATTCTCACACCATATGGTAAAAACTTTTTTGTTTTGCAATTTTAAGACGACGTCCTTGAAGGTGTTTAATAAGCAATCAAGGTAGATGTCAGTAAACAATTAATAAAAAATATTTTCTAAAGGTTTTCATAGTTAAATGCAAGGAAATTATATAATTAATATTACTTCTTGAAGCTGGTGCTGAAAATATAATACTTTAGCGCTTTACAGACTGTTTATAATAAATAAATATTGGGTTAAATCATAAAAAGTTTAAAATGAATTATAAAAATCTTCAATATTATTCTTTTTGGCGTCAAGTTTAAAGTGTTGAAATATGTACCTTGCGTTTAGAAATATTTATAGAGCCTTTATAATTTTTAAAGTATAATATCACTTGTTAAAAAATGGTCGTCTTACTTTAATTACAAATTAAAGCTCTCAGAATGAAGTAAAAAATATATTATTCATTCCCTGTTCATTACTCAACCTCTGTCTAAAATAAATATCCCGCAACCGACATAACTACTCGGCCAGAATTCAGTGGCTTTCGCTAACTTAATTGCAATTGCCTGAAACAGCATGAGCAGCAGCGGCAGCAACATGTGACAGCGTCGACCAAGAACACACACCGAAGGGATAACATCAACGACAGGACCTTCCCGTTTGTGATTCTCTGGGCCTATGGCCACCCGGGGCCGTTGGCATTTATCGGAGCTGTCAGTTTGCATTGAGAGGAGCAAAGGTCTCATAATGCTGTCAATGCAATTAATTGCTGAATATAGCAGAATGCACAAGCACCTGGGTTGACCTTAAATAACAGTGAGACAACTTTAAAACCACACTAAATAAGCGAAGGGGAATATTAAATTTGTAAGAGTAATGAATGTATAATTATAGTTTAGTTGAATTGATAAATTGAATGGTTTTTATGCTTCTGTAGCTGTAAGAAATGTTTAAAACTGAATTATTAAGTGTTTTTCAAACTAGTTTAATCTGTTCTAAAACTGTATAAAAATACATATGGTTTCTAGGTTTGTTTTTTTGCTAATTTCCTGCCTTAGTGGTCTCCTCAGAAGCCACCTCTTGAGATGTCATAATCCGTTCGCTTAATCCTTTCGCCACGCTTTGACACGCTTACAATTCCCTCGAAAGTCACAAGCTAATCCCACGCCATTGCAATGGAGATTCCTATAGAGCCTTTGACCTTTTCCGCTCTTCAGTCTCCTCTCTCTCTCTTACGCTTTTCTATCTTCCTTGCTTTCCTGTCTACTGCCCGCCACGATTTTCCGCGCCCTTTCCCGCGACACTTTGTGACCCGCATGCCTTTCCAGCTCAAGTTTTCATTTCTTTCTTTAGCCTTTCCCCTTTTTGTTTTTTTTTTGTCATTTTAATACCCGCAAACAATTTAATTAAGCGGTGCGCTTTTTATATGCGCGATGGCTTTGTCTGACACGTTCTCTTTCGTTTTCCCCTCGCTTTTCCCGCTCTGGGTACTTTCCCAGCTCGTACCTCACTGTTGCCCCGAATTTTCACTTAGTCAAACATGTTGACATTTCGTTAATGTCCTGCTGCTACCGCTGTTGCTGCTGCTGCTGCTGTTGCTACCGCTGCTGCTGCTGCTGCATGCGTATCCTTTGGGGCAACCTTAAAATTTGGGCCACGTTTGCTGATGATTTGATTTGATTTCATCTCGTTTTAAGTTTTATGCTCGCGCCCCCATTGTTGTTGGCCACATAAAGACATTTAAAGTTGTACGTTCGCTTGTGTTTTTCCAACTTTTTGACTGCCATAAAAGCAAGGGAGCGCACAGCACACACAGCACACACAGAGAGCGGCCGCTTCGTGCCCGGCATGTATTTTTGGCTTACTTTGTGATTTGTATAAATACAGGAAGCGGAAATGACAGTCACGACACGGAAATGGCACGCCATTTAATTTCCATGCACTGCGGCCGTGACTCTCCGTCCTCCAGTGTGTCGTCTCCCACGCATTTCCCTCGACATCGTGGCTCTCCGTATCTTTTTATATCGCAGGCAAACAACAAATTTTGGGTTCACGAGAGCACAACACGTAACACACGCAGATACAGACACACACACACACCCACACACACGCAGGAGGCCATTTTCATTTACATTATTTGCCTGAAAATTCAGGAGGACATCTTGCGTGATGTCTGGGGGCGCAGACAACATGGCGTATGGGTAATTAGGTATTTTTGATAAACATTCATAAGTAGAATGATCTTGGAAACTGTCTGGAAATGAAGTACTTTTGGACATTTGAATGAAATGTTTAAATAAATATTAATCTAAGAATTATACAACTTTAATTAAATGAATATAATTACAAGGACTCTAACCCATCGCCTTTAATTAAATTGTTGAAATATGCATACACCTAATGCCTGTAAATGCATCGAAATAATTTGGTTTGGAATTTACTGTTGTGCATTTTAGCAACGAAATATTAATAATTGCCTTGGCCCGCGGCTGTTGTTTATCATTTGAATTTAATTATTAATCTATTTGAATTATTTAACCGCCTTTGTTATAATTTTTTGCGCCCGCCGCATAACTTATTCGCACTCCAGGCCATATTAATATCACTTATTAGTTCTTAATTGGATGCATTATTATATATTTAATAATTTGTAATTTGCAGCAATTGATGGCTTCCATTTGAAGAGGCTTTCTGTTTGGGTTTTGTTCTGTTCCTTTTTTTTTTTCTTCTTCGGTTAATCAATTAATAAATGAATTTATTTGCCCAGCTTAATTGCTTGGCTACTCCACAAAATGCAAAACAAAGGCTCCCATAAGCGGCATTTAATGTTTTTGTTTTTTATAATTACAATGCATTAAATATTTATTAAATCAATGTTTACTCTGACGCACGCATTGTTATTATTATTTGCCTTAATTGTATCTCATTTTCTATCTGTCCGTTGAAGCTAATGTTTATGTTTTTAAGCCAGACTCTGTGGTGTGAGCTGAGAGCTGAGGTGTCATTTGAATTTTCCAGAGACAAACGAAAAAAAAGAAGAAAATCGAAGAAGCTGACAAAGTGAAAGTTTAAGCTGATATCATGATATGCAAATTGCTCGGAAGAAGTCGAAGGAGGGCAGCTTGGCGATGAGAACCAACATCAAAGGCGAAAGCTTAAAGGAGACAATGACCCAGGCCAGGACACTATCGTTCCTTGGTTTGATGGCTCTTTTGTTTTTTTTTTCTTTCCTTCCTTCCCCCCTCTTGGTTTTTGGTGGCCTCATTTAATTTAGACAGCTTTTGTTACAACAGTCAACATTTTATTTGCACGTTTCGTTTTACGGTTTTTGTCACTTGCCGTCATCTGATATTTCCCCTGTTCCATCTCCATCTTCAGCTCCTCCTGTGACTCCAACTCCAACTCCAACACCACCGACTCCACTCTGCAGCAGAGCCACCACCCGAATTCTCCCCGGCTTGTCACCGCCTTGGCTTTTGTTTGCTTTAATTAAAAGTTAAGTAGGTGCGAGCAACAATGCCGGAACGATCTTGGGAGGCGTGCCAACGGAAGGGGCGACCCGAACGTTGTAAATGAAGTTGTCAACTTTTGCCACGAACCCCATACCAGGACCTTCCCCTTTTACCATTCACCCCTTTGGCTCCATCTCCCCTCCCGCTGTCTCAATTTCAACTATTTTACACAACTCGGGGGAATTTTTGCAATTAATAAAGTTTTTTAGCCCCAATTTTGTATATAATTGTTGCTGGTTTGTTGTGTATTCTTCTGTTTGTGTAGTTGCAATTAGTTTTCCGTAGTTTCCAGCGCTGCTTTGATGCCTTTTAGGCACTCAAAATTCCGAAATGAATGGACAAAGCAATGATGCTGGGTTCGGGTTCGGGTTCGGGGGTTGGGCCTAAGGTGGGGTCTGAGGTGGGACAGGTGCGCGCTTGGGTTGATTGTTGTTGGCCGACTTAAGTGCCAACTCTTGAAGCAACATTTTTGTGTTATTTTTCTCCGGCAGCAACTCGACGACTGCCTCCTCAACTCTGTGTAATTAACGTGAAAATTGAATTGAAAAAGCTCAAAAGAAGGGAAATTCAAAGCAGAAAACTTGCCCCTTGGGGCCGAAGGAAAGCCAGAGAGAGAAGAGAGAGAGTAATGTAATGATTTCCAGATAATTATTTTCAATTCAAAGTGGTATTCTTCGAAGATGTTTGGTTAATATTTCAGCAAAAGTGTATTGACTAAGGAATTAGTAGTTAAACTTTCCCCTAAAGTTTATTTATCATTTTATTTAAGAAATTATAGCTTCATATATTATATTTCCTGTGTAACAATTTTAGATTACTACCATAATCTGACAAAATAAAATTGTCCCTGTGAATTGTGTGCTGCATTTACGGTTCGGCATTTGTCCCATCACACACAGCACACAGCACACACACGCCAGATGCTACCTCCATGGCCACATTTTCCATGCGAGATTAACCGTCGACGATGGCAGCCGCAAACTGACTGTCGTTAAAAACTGCAAAAACCCCGCATGGAAAACCGGCAGGAGAGAATCGCGGCAGAACCAACAGAAGCAGTGGCACCTCCGAACCGCGGCCAAAAACAGCAACAAATGCATTCCGGTCAGTGGAGGAGGGGATGATATTAAACGTGGAGAGACTGGCAGTGGGGTTGAGTGTCCGCCGCCTGTCTGAGGTCTGCATTTCCAGCGGTGTTTGGTGGCCAATTTTCTGCGGCATTTCAGGGATTGATGGAGGAAAGGGGGGAGTGGGGGGAAAGCGAAAAAAGGGGGGGCCAGCAGAGTTATTTAAACAAATACCAACGTGTCTATAATATTTACCATTTTGCTCTATTTGGCCCCTTGGTTTCTTTGCTCCTCTTTGCGTGCTTTTAATGGCTTTGCGCTGTGCTGTGTGTGCAAATAAAATGAAATGACTGCAAGTGCACTCCCTCGCCAACGCCAACGCCAACACAACTTACCAATGACCACAAATCGAGTGTTAATAAAGTCATGTTAATAACTTAACCGAAAGCGGACAGAAGAGGCTCCTTCTGCTGCTGTTTTCCGCTGTTACTTGGAAAATTAGCAAGGAATTGCCCTGAAAATTCATTACATCTGCCGCCCTGCCATGCATATGGCAGGCATTCCGAAACAGATGCGGGCGGATGGGAAAAGGGATGAGAGGGCAGGGACATACATAGCAGGGACAGGGAATTTTCGGAGTCGTCTGCAGCTCGATTTCTAACACCAAACTTCCGTTTTGGCTTGGCGCCAGGCCGCAACAAAAGTTCCCGTTCTGACTGACGACTGCCTGGCAGGCTGGTAGGCAGCCAAAACAACCGGCAGCACCATCCATCCCCCTGCCCAGCAGCCCGCTCTTTCAGCAATTTCAAACCCTTTTTCTTCCTTTGCCCTCCCCGCCTGCCAGCAAATTCAATTCGTTGCCATGGCGGCGAGAGCGAGCCTCAAAATTTCATTGCAATTCATTCGAGTCGGGTCGCAGCTCCTCTTCCGCTTTTGCCTGTGACAAAAATATAACAAAAATAGAAGAAGCCAAGAAAAAGTGTGGTGAAGGGAAGGGGAGGGGAGGGGAGGGGAGCCACAAAAACAAAAAATTGCAGCTTTCTTTTTCGTCCTTCGGCTCTCAAACAATGCCAGCCCGGCAACAAAACAGCAAACAATTTGAGGCATTCAAATGTGCAACCAGCCAAAAGCCAGAAGACGAGCTATGCATAGAGAAAAAACTGGTAATCATTATGGTTTTATAAATTTCTTATTTATAAATATTTTTCTCTTTAAAAATTGATTTATTTTCCAATAAAAATGAAAAGGAAAGATGTCTATTTAACATTTAATTTCTATTAATTTTTGAATGGTATTGTATTTCTTTTTACATCCTTTTTCCTTCCTCTAGCTTTAATGCTTTATAAAATTTTTGTTGCCTTATAATTTGTTACTTAATTTCTTATTTTTTCCCATTTTCATTATTTTTCTCTCTGTGCAGCAAACGAAAATGTGTGAAAGTTGCAGTTGCTGCTGCTGCTGCTGCAATTTGAGTGCGAAAAAGTTTGCATACCGAAACAGTAAAAGGCATTTATTCCAGCGTGAATCCGTTTGCCCAACCAGGCAGCTTCTCGTCCTGCAGCCCTCTTCTGCAGTCCCAGCTCCCAGCTTCCAGCTCCCAGCTACAGCCCCAGCTCCATCTCCTGCTCCTTCGCCTGCGCCTGCCTCTGATCCTGCCTTTCTTTCCTTCTGGGGAATGCAGGCTACTGTAAGTGCAGTCAATTGCCTATGTGGGTCAGCATTGCATTTGCGCTTAATGAGCATAAATTATGCACAGAGCGGCATCAGGCGCATTTAAGGCAGCAGCAGCAGCAGCAGAAGAGCTGCAGCAGTAGCAGCAGCAGCAGCAGCGGCAACTTTGCTGCAACTTTCGCTTGTCGCATCAACTCATAAAATTTATGGCGTCTGCGTGTATTTTAAATTCTAATAAAATGTAGCAAAAATGCTGTTCCGGGGGTGGGCCCAAGTGTGGTCTGGTTGCCGAAAAATAAAAGCAAGCCGTAAGCCAGCAACGCCAACTTTTTGCTTGCCTTTTAAAAGTTACTTTTACCACACTCACACAGATACACACACACAGATACACACACAGATACAGCTACATATACCAACACACTGCTACACCTTTTGGCAGTTGCAAGAACTGCCGAGTAAATGTGTTTGCAATATGAAGAAGTTATTCCACATCCACTTCCATTTCCCCTTTCTCTCTGGCTTTCTCTGGAAAAGTTTACGAATTTTCCCTCGGCAACAACAACATTTAGTCGTAAATTATAATCAAAAAGGTGCCAGAAGAGTGTGTGTGTGTGTATGTGTGTGTGGGTGAGTGTGAAAAAGCATGTAAAATAAATAAACAAACCGCTGCCTGCATTTTAAAGGCTCGAAAGTGATTTTGCCAGGCTCTGGGCCTTTAGCTGCAGTTGATTGGCCAAAAACTATTCCACACCGGAGGGAATTGGCTGCAAAGGCAAGGCAAAAATGATTTTATATCAAATTTTTGTAGCATTAAATTTAATTGAAAGGAAAATGTAAATTAATATACTTGTAGGATTAAATATCTGGCTTGATTATTGATAAATTTAGGCTATGATTGGGAAATGGATGGATTTATTCTAAGAATTCTAGAGCCAAGGATAAAATTCTTTGGAATTAAAGAAAATATTTCCGAGTTATGTTAGTAACAAGTATAAACAGGGACATCTTTCCTCTCCTAAATGTATATTTCCTTAACATTTATACAAAATTTCAGATCATATTTCATGCTCATTAAATTGAATTTTTTCTATCAGAGATAAAATTACATTTTAAAATTCTATTAATATATGTGAAATTTCAAATGTATTTTATTTATTTTGCCTAAAGCAAAAGTATTATGTAATCTTTAATATTGCCTTTGAAATGTCATTAAAAAGAAAATTCCAACATATTCTTATTTATTCTCAACAGATTTTCAATTACTTTAAGGCCATTTTAAATTGAAAATGTATATATAGTCATATTTAAATTCGTATAGTATAAAATAAATATGTGTTGCATTGATTTACAGAATATTTATACCAACCTTTAGCATGACTTTAAAATAATAAGAAATTAGTAAAGAAAACCTTTATACCAATCCCTAAATTCTGTAGCATTTTCTTGGAATTAAAGAGCACGTGTGTGGGAAACATTCTAAAAATATATCCTTTTGCTGAGCTCCGGCATTTCTTGCAATTTCATTTCAGCTCGTGTCGTCGCGTCTCGTCTGGATCCAATTGAATTTATTTGTTGTCCTTGAGCTAAAGCTTTTAGCGGTGCCACTTTTTACCTGTAGATGCAGACTTTTTGGTAAGCGACAATTTGTGTTACTGCAAATTTAATGCCGAATCATGTGAGTGCGATGTGGGGAGTGGAGAGGAGAGAGGTCTCCCTGTAGGACCTCCTTGGTTTCTGGTTTCACACACACTTATGCATGCATGCAGCAAGCTAAAAACCGAGTTGAGTGCAGGACCAAAGTGCCGAAAGAGATGGAGCACTGATAGAGATAGAAAAAGAGAAGCAGATCGAGACAGAGACAGAGACGGAGATGGAGCGTTAGGTGAGAGCAAAGTTAACTTTGCCCACGACAAAGTGACATATTAGCGTAGTCAACTTTACAAAGCACACACACACTCCGGAAAGGAGTGGAGTTAACACTCGACTGGCTGGCAGGCAGCTAGGCAGGCACTTTGGGGTTAATTTGGTTATTTGCCGGAAACTTTGCCCAAATTGTAGGCATGTAGGCAAGACTCCTGAAGCAATTTAGTTTACGGTGCTGCAAGTGTCGCAAAATTTTTAGACATTCTCCCGCTCCAAGAAAGACGAAATCAAAAACCAATTAGAGGTCTCTCGTCTCTCGGTGTGAAAACTTTCAGTTCATATAATTTAGTACGCCGTGTAATTTTCCCAGAAACGGAATTCACTTTCATCCTTGGTGCAGTTTTTTGTGTTTCATAATTGCAAAAACATTTTCGCACCGAGTAATTATAGACTCTCGACACTAAGGCAACACAGCCGGGCTGTAATTGCGGGCTTTCCTCGCAGTGCTCAGCGAAAGTTTTGCATAAATTTACCAGCGCTCTTTGTCAGTTTAATTATCGCCCCTTTAAAGGGACCACCACCTCGCAACATAATTAAATATAAATTAAAACTAAAATTTAAATGCAATCATATAAATGTCAATGAAATCATTTCGATTTACCAACTCGACCGCAGCGGTCTGGCATCTGGTCAGCAATAAACAGTGAAAAGTCTTTCCTATCTCGCCATGCGTGATCCTGTCAGTTGCATTTTGCAAATGATGCGCAATTTATTAATTATCCATGAAGCCCTTTTTAATAAACCGAATTACAAGCGTGCACAAACGGCAAATTCGATAAAATTCATAAATGTTATGTTTATTAGTTTGCATGCAGGCAAAAACAAAAAAACAAATGTAATTTGCATTTCGGTTAGGCAGGACTTTGATAGTCCATCGAGCATGGCGCACAAAACATTCAATCAACATAATGAAATTGAAAAAAAAAGAAATTCACTGCACGACTCTGTCAATTAGCCACTTGACGCTGGCCCAGAACAGTCCACAGGATAAATACCAATGTCCTGCGGTCCAGCTGTCAGGGGAGGACGACGAAGTGCTCAATTAGGGCTTAGGCATTCAATATTTTAATTAGTTGACAAAGTATTTCCCAAACTAAAACAAACACTAATGCATACTGATTGCCAATCTATTTGGAATGCAGGCTTTGAGATTTGAAAATATGTATTTTTATATTTAAACGATTTACACAGCGCCAAAGAGTTGCTCCATTTCATTAGGCTAAACTTTTTCCGCACGTGTGCCCCATGACAAATCGCCGGGTAACTTCATTCCATAATCATTGCAGACACGCTGAGTTGTAAAAACAAAAAAAAAAACTCAACATAAATTAAGTGTCTACCCGCATTAGTTGGTAGTTTTTTTTGGGCCCTGCACTCACTCACCGAGAAGTCTGCAAATCCGACCCGGGCTCACGCACCTTTCACTCATTTTATGACCGAAAAAACAGACGGGGAGTGCGCCTAATGCGCATTGAATAAAGTACTAAAAAAATAATTTGCAACCTCTGGGGGGGGCGCGCCCAAAAGCATAAAGAACCAAAAGGTGAACGTCCAAAAGGGAAATCAGAGCGACGGGCGGCCTGTCGCCCTGCCGCTGTTCAAAATTTTTATGTTTATTGCGTATACGCACCGTGTTCGAGAGTGCGTGTCTGCGGAGGCGCATGTGTGCGCGCGGGCGTGGGTTATTTTATATACACACTTCCGGTGACTGGCTCCCCCCGGTTACCAGGCCTCGTGTTTAATGTTGTTTTGACGCCGCCATATTAACCGGAGGCGGGAATCCGGCTGGATCCGGTGAAAGGCAGGAAATGTGCGACGCCAGGTACTTTCTATGTAAATGGATACACGCATTTGTTACTCGCATCCTCCTCCTCCGGCTAAACCCTTTTTTGTTTGCCAGCTTCCGTAGCCCAAATATTTATGGCCCTGGGGCATATGTTTGGATCCAGCAATTTATTTAACCTTCAAACTGCGTTGTTCTTCGGCCCACTCCCAGGATTTTTGGGTATTTGTGGCAAAGGTGTCGCCTTGTGTTTGCCCCAAAAATTTGCCTAGATTTGTTACACATTATAGGCCAAGGCTTAGTGGCTGCCAGTGGCGCAGTTTGACGTGGTGAATTGCGGATTGACGGTAAATTTGTATACGATTGGGTTTGTTGGCCAAGAAATCAATAGGACAGAAGGCATGGGTTTCCGCCATCAACATGGTATTTCCTTTTGAATGGAAAATAAGTGTATACATTTTATGGGGATAACTTTATTTATAGTTTAACTTTGCTAAGAAAAAGAATATTTAGTCTATAAAAATTAAATAAATACAATAAAACATGCAATTTGATTTTATTTTAAGTTTTTAAGATTGAAGTATAATAAAATATTATTAGGAAATGTATTATTTAATCATACAATAAATATATAGTAAAATCTATTGGAACCTCTTAAGATATCAACTTATTTCAGATCAAATTGATCCAATTTCGTAGTACAAAACCTTAATCTTACCACTCGGCTTTCCAACGGCCAAGATGAGTTCACTTTTCATTCGGTTTATTTACATCCTTCCCTCAGCCTCGGCACAAAAGTTTTCTTTATTTTCTTCGTCACTTTTATTTACGATATAAATTGCACAAATGGTCACGCGACTGACCAAACAATAAAAGCGCCGGCATTAATCTTCTCTGGCCCTCGTGAATGGTGGTAAGTGGAGCCCCTGCCTCCACCAAGGACTGAATGGGGAAGGTGGAATGGTGGAAAGGGTGCACTGACCACCCCCTTTTTGTTGCCAATTTCCGGATGCAATGCTGCGAATTTCCGTCTGGAAACTTCACAACGATGGCGACGAAATTGCTTAAATGTAAATAAATCAGTGGTAAGAAAATGTTGCTGTGGTCAGTCCCCATCGCATTCGTTCTCGTTCTCGTTCTCGTCCACGTCCACGTCCACGTCCTCATCCGGATCTGTGTATCCTTGTATCCCTGTCTGCTGTGCTGTAAGTGTTGGCTTATAAATCAGGCCACTGCAGTGCAAAAGCGGCTGACAGACAACACAGCGCAGCTCCGCATTAATGGCGGCTTAAGTGTTGCACCGAAAAAGAACTCGCTTAATTGCCGGGCATTTTCGTTTAATTTTCGCACAACTCCGCAGTAAAGTTTTATTAGCTCGTCCGGGGCATAAATCAAACGCGTCGGCGACCGAAAGTCGTTTGTCATTTCGAACAATCAATTAAAAGCAAATGTCGCATAAATACACGAATTCTTTTGTGACGAAACGATTCATCCATCATTCATCATCGCGGAGCCAGCAATAAAAAAAACTCTTTGTGTTCAAACTTTTAATTTAGGTAAAAAAAAGCAACGGAGACTGAAAACAACTAAAAATTTGTTGAGCGATAAATGAACTCACCGAGTGGCTGGAAAAATGCCTGACTGATGGGGAAATTCTAGCCACAGGAAAATCTATGTAAATGTTGTCAATAAAACGAGCGGCAACGATATTAGTCGGCATAGTTGCTTAGTTTTCATTTCTATGAAATTCCTTAAATATATTTTTCATTTATGAAAAATTCCACTGAGAGTGCAGCTCGCTGTCAATGCCCTCTGCATTGTTGTGCGCTTTCCTATTTTCTTTTCATATTTATTCCTGTTATTTATTTTGCGCTGCGACTATATTTCTCCGCTTTGTGCAGTCCGCATTCGTTGGCGGGGGAAAAATCGCATTCAAATTGATTTTTAATATTTATTTATGATTTAGAATACAATTGAATGCCGTTTTCCTGTCATCGGCAATATGAATTTCAGGCGAGTTGACTTCTGCGCCGCTTTATTGCCGCCGCCTGATTGATGGCCGCCCTCCTGCCGGAGGGGAAGTCTAGAAGTGACTTGGCGGCAGCCACAGCCACAGCTACGAAATGAGCATAAACACGGCGTTTAATTTATAATTTATGCGGTGTATTTTGATTAATTGATTTCAATCTGGCGGGTTAATGGCTGCCAGCTGCCAGCAGCCCCTTTCTATATATCCTGCGGCTTTTGCGGCCTGACATGTGGTCCACTCCAATTTCGGAATCTATTCGTGGCGGCGGCAGTAGCAGTTCCTTGAGCCGAAATATTTGATCTGGGCATACCTACATATATGGGTTTGCTCAGCTCATGCCATGGCATATCTTGAAATCTAAACAGGTGCTCTAGGACACAGAGCAGCAATCCTGCCTGCCTGCGAGCCCAAAATTTACAAGTCATCGACTGCGACAGCAACGGTGCTGCTGGTGACAGTGCTGCTGCTGCGGTCAAAATTTGCATAATTTGCTCGCCATGCAGGCCTTCTTCCGTTCCCCGTCCATAAATGCTGCCTACTGCGAACTAACTCAGTTCCTTTGGCCGCCTCCATTTCCCCGCTGTTTGCGTTGCTTAAGCGAAAACGGTGTTAAGTGCTTTCGCATACAAAATTTACATGGGCCTGACAATTTTTGAGCGCTGTATCGGCCATGTTGCTGCTTCAGTTAGTTGATGATGCTGCTGTCGTTGCTGCTGCTGCTGCTGCTGCTACTGCTGCTGTTGCTGCTGCTCTACTCAATGCAGATTGTCGCCTGTTTTTGTTATTGTTCCTCTGCGGTTGCGTGGCCCGGCTTGACTTCCGCTTCCGTCATTGTTTGCTCACGCGGCCTGTCAATATTTGCCGTTTGCTACAAGGCAACCGAAGGACCAAACACACAGGACCTGCAGCCGCTGGGAACCTGTGTTTGTGGACATCCGCTAGTAACATTTTAGCTCGCTAATGTTTGCTTTAGATACCTGCCAAAAGGGCCTAATTTAGTTCAGCGACTCTCAAGGGAAAACTAAGATTAATCATCTATCTTGCAAGCAAATTAATAACATTTTTTAGTAGGACTTAAAAGTTCTTTTTACCCAGTTAAAATCAACACACTTTTCTTGTTTCATACATTTTATTAAATTTAATTTATTAACTTTAGCCTAATATTCAGTTAAATATTTTACATGCAGTTCCTTAGAGTTTTATTTTATTTTATTCATTTTATGCTTAAGCTGTCTTAAGCTAGAGTTCATTTCTTTCTGGGGGTTCTTCTTCCTTGAATTTCCACTTTCGCATGCCTTTTTTTTACGTATAAAATGCAAACCGTGGCCTGCTAATTAGAGTCGTTTATTAATCGTTCATTATTTAGTTGGCTTAGGGTTAGGGTTTGGTTTAAATTCTTTATGATTTTTGTAATTACAATTTGAACTATGCTAAGTTTGAGCTTACAGCTAAATGAATTTGATTTAGATGTGGTAAATGCCGTAGTTAAGCCTAGGTTACAAGCTAAATGGTAATGGGAGTTAGGTCACTCGAACTAAGGTCAACAACAATTATGAATTCGTTTACTTAGCTAAAAGTTTTCCTTCTCGTTTTTTGGCGCTTAAAGCTGTTGTTTAAAAATATATTAACAATTCAGTGTCGTCGGCTTCAATGTTAATCGTAATTATAGCTAACCATGTTAATTGTTATTCCATCATAATGTACACATGTCTGCTTAGGCCTAGTGGAATTTCAATGCCGAGCTTTGCATTCGCTTCGAATCCTTGGCAAGCACTGTTTATTGTTATCTTTTTACAGGTTCATCCCATCATCTCTTTGATTTGTTTTTAAAAAAAGTGCCAACTAAGGTTGCTCTTTCCGCGCAGCTCAGCTCAGCTCCTTTAAAATCAACTCCAATTTAGCTGGCTTCCTGCTCTGCCCTCATCACATACAACTTATAGTCAATTTGTTTACCAATTATTCCCCGATTTCTCTTTCCATAGCTTTCCATAGTACGCTCTTTTTTTTTTTTTGATTTGCATTTCCTGTTTGGCTTCAGATTAGTTCCTCCTCCTGGCCCCGAGCTTAGCGTCAGAAGCGTGTTCCCACTCCGAGATTGCGATCCTGGGCGATCAGGACATCCTCCCCGTTCAGCTGATGATGGAGTTCCTCGGGAACAGTCTTCAGCAGCTGTGGTTTGCCCTGGGAAGGATTGAAAAAAGAGACAAACCAGATGAGAAGCATTTTCGTGGACGAATTGGGAACAATTAAACAACCCTCTGCCTGACACTAAATAGCGCTGCTTTAAAATTAATGAGCCGCACATTATTTGAGTACTCGCAGCCATTACGAATTCACGAATTCCCCGCTCGCCAGCCTGGCCAGAAAATGTCAGGAGCAAAAACGTTGCGTATGCGTAATATTTGGTTTTGGCAGAGTGGCTTTAGCGGTGAGGAAAGTACAGAAGAAGCAAGAAACCAACAAGTCTCGGAGCCATTTGCTGTGTTTTGGCCAACTCCCTTGGGCCAACAGTGTCAGGCTGGGACGCCGCTGGGAATCGAGCGGGAAAAACAAGGACAACAAGGACCGACATCAGTGGCAGACAAAAGGAGCAGCTCAAGAAAAGGCAACGCAAAAACGCAAAAAACTGGCAGCCAAGGCAGGCAGAGAGTGGGAATAAAACATTGTGAATTCAGTTGCTGCTGCTGCTGTTGATGATGATGTTGCTTGTGCTCGCTCGTCTTTTTTCCTGCTCTGCCGTTTCTTCCTCTTATTTGGGTCATAATAATTGCAATCATTAGAGTCAAAAGTTGCCACACCGCAGTGTCCTTTTGGCATGAAATTGTTGTAAAAACGTTATTCTTTTTGTGGAGCGAGAATATCAGCAGGGACAATGCAGGGACTGAAGCCTGTTGGCCAGCAGCGAACGCAATGCCCTGCGTCGAGAGTATACATAATGGCGTATTTATAAGGCGGCTGACAGAGACAATGAATGGCAGTCACCAGCGGCGAGAGCAGGACAGGCGGCAGCGAGATTTCCTTTTTTTTATTATCCTGCGGCACATTCAGAGGTCATTTACCGCCTCGAACCCATTGAAAGTTAGTGCCGGCAAGAGCTCCTCTCTAGCGCCGAGTTTAAAGCTGTCTGTTGGGGGATCAAGGGTTATGGATGGCCAGAAAATTGCATTGTCACGAGACTGAGTGCGCCCTTGAGTCATCTGTTGATCGATGACGACGCACAGGGTGGTGGTGGCCTAATCGATTGAAAACGGGGAGCTAATGTAGGGGAAACACCGGAATGGGGATACGGCACCCCAAAATTAAGTTGTTGTAGGCATACACTTTTTTTTTTTTTTGCTGTTAAATATCTGAACTCGAACAGCTTCCGCTCTTAATTTTCTACATTTGGATACCCTTTCGGCGGCTGCAATCACTTGAACAGTTATCAGGCCAACCGCAAAAACCCATTTTCCGCCCCAGCGGCTACCATTTATAAGGGAAAAACGAAAACAAAATTGGGCACAAAAGATGCCCACGAATGCGGGCGGTCGGCAGGGTGGACGTGGGGGGAGGGGCCAAGATAAATGTTTCCTGCTGCCGGCTCCCGGTCTCATTCCCGCTTTCAGCTCTCCTTTTTGCCTGCAGCGTTGCCAAAAATCCTTGCCTGAAAATCCACTTTGCATATTGATGCTTTCAACGTTTTGGACATTAGGCGAGGCTGCTGCTGCCTTGACGACGACCGGAGCGCTATCAACAACGAGCAGCAGCAGCGACTCGACTCCCGTCCACTTCAGGAATTGGGGAGTACATCAAACTGACACTTACCACATCGCTGCCATAAAGGCTCATGCCCATGCCGACGATGCTTCCGTTTCCGCCATTGGCTGACGTCAGCTGCTGCTGTTGCTGCTGCTGCTGCTGGTGCTGCTGCTGCTGGGGGATTGGCATGGGGCCCGAGGCTGTTGCCGAAGATGTTGCCACCAGACCCATGCACGTCACTGGCTGCAGGAGGCCATCGCCGGTGGTCACCACGCTATGGGCAAAGATGGGGGGCGGCGGCGTCGGCGAGAAGGTGGCCAATTGTGATGGATGTGACATGGTGACTCCGGTGATGGTGGTATTCGTGCCAAACATCGGGCTGGTCGAGTACATGGGCATGGGATGGTGGGCCAGATCGATCTGCGGCATTCAGTTAGAGGTAATGAGGTTTTAGTCATGTGATGATTTATATGCTGCGAGTTAGTCGCGAGTTTGGATGAAAACAAAAGTAATTAATCAAAACGGAGACTAAATTATAAAGTTGCATGTAAAATAAAGTATATACAAACTTGGGAGAGTCTCAAACTAAGGTGTAACTGATTAATTAAAGCACAGCCCCACGTAGGGCGCCAATTTGTAATATTTATTAAATCATATTAAAAAGGTTATATTTCTCTTAAATAGAAAGTAAAGGCTTATGTTCCTTTTAAATTAAAATTTTGTATATATTTTTAAATATACAATGCACTTATTTATAGCTTATATTATTCCCATATTTATTAATTTGCATTTGCAGCTAGTAACCTCTTCTTAATGTGAGTATTTATTGCAACCAATGTGTTATGCAAAGTAAACAAGTTACTCAAAATTTAAGTACACCCACATTGTGAACCAATATGTGTAATTATATGCTTTACTCCCCATATTTATATATATGTATATATCTGAAGAGTGTGCCATTGGCTAGTGTGTTTATATGCCAGTGTGGTTGCCCGCGCATATTGCAGCCATCGCTGGCTCTGCGGTTCCACGGCCTCCACTCGCCCCGCGTGACGTTGTTACTGATAGTTAACAACGCGCCCGGCGTTTATTTAGCCAACATGGTAGCCATGGTGGCGAACAAGAAGCCCGGCCCGGGACTGTATGCGGTGAGCTACTACAATAATTGGCCCGTGGGTGGGCCATGTAGCTGCGAGCTGGCTTAAATGGGTGTGTATGTGCGGCATGTTTATATGCTTATTTCCGTAATTAACGTGTGTGCCTGGGTGAGGCATATTTACGTTGTTGTCTTAATGCGCTCAATGAGATTTTAATGAAATTAATTTTTAGCGCCATACATTATATATTAAAATTGATGGTAAGCAAACAAGCAGGACAGCGTCTGATTATATTGAATGTGCTCTTGGCCAACAGAATTATGTGTCTCGGTTGTGTCACCACTAATTCATGGCCCCAGAACTTGGCTTACAAAGCAGAGATCCAAAATATTCCAAACAAGACCCCTACAAAATCGAATTAAAATAATTGCCAAACTAAAAACTGAAATCAATGACCAGAGGAAGTCGAGAGCCAACTGCATGTCGTGTAAAACTTTTCGATAAACGACAATAAAGCCAAAAACAATGTCATTAGGTGAAATGGTTGCCAGGACTGTGCTCCTGCGGCCATAATTGTTGTTTCTGCCCTGTATTCCCAGAGTCCGTGTTCCCCCTCCGAACTCCGACTGAGTGCTGTTTAAGTGAATTTGGGCCTGTCCAGCCGGGATGTACATCGATTTGCCCGTACACTTGCTCATAACTCAAGTCATTTCAATTATTAAGGGAACTGAAAGCAGGTTCGATAAACAAAGAAGACCTGAACAATGTCCAGTGGGGATTGTTCCATAAAATGGGGAACATAACTTGTCTGCCAGGGCCAGACAAATTTGAAAAATGCTTTGTAGCTATACACGTGCGCTCAGAGCTTTCGAGTTATCTATCAAGTCGATACCTCTCGCAGTCAGATTCTTTGAAAATCTGCGCTCAGCCGCTCCAGGTACTCAATTCTCTGGCTCAAATACTTTGGCAGCTTGTGTCGAGGATATTTCTTGGTCATTATTCCACGTCTGTCAGTTGTCCGGCGTCTCTTTAAACCAGATTTGCGTAAACTGAGGTTTCAGCTCTCTCTGTGTTTGCTTGCAGCTCGATTTGTTTGTCCAACAGTGCGTATGTGTAATGTTCAGCCAGGCCCGACAATGGAAGGCAAATATTTTTCCAGCAAGCTTTCTTTTCTGTTCTGGTTATTGATATGGCCAGCTCTTTATGGCAGTGCCACCGACAGATGTAATTAAAATTTGCCAGAACAGAATACACAGCCAGAACTCAACTCAAATCGATTTAAAGCGAAAGAAATAAGCAGGAAAATAAATAACATTTATTTAACAAAAAAATAATTAACTAAGGCAATAACAAAATCAAACAAAAACCAAATCATAGGCTAAACTCGCGTGGCGTATCCTTGAACATAGAGATTGGCGGCGCCACCAACATTGTCGACCACTGCCCCGGCCACATAGCTGCTGCCGGAGGCTGCGGCCGCTTGCAGGTCGGCCAGTATCTCGTCGTCCATCATCACATTTACCTGCGAGTAGATATTCGGCTCGGCCCGCTTCAGTTCCGCCTGTCTGCCCGGACGTCCCAAGGTCGCGCTGCAATAGGGGGCCATCCGTTGAACGCCCACAGCACTGCCCACCAGAGGGGCAGAGAGTTCACTATAGCTGAGCTCAGTCTGAGGAGAGAGTAAAGAAAGTAAAGGATTTATAGGTAATATAAATTAAGGAATATAAACACTAATATTTTTCCAATACAACTAAAGTGTTAAGTGACCAGCACTTTGAGCCCTCGCTTAGCCTCGAGCAGGTTAAACTTTAGCGGGTATTTACTACACCTCTCGAATAGCCTCTGTCAGCTTTATGTCTACTGCTGTTGTGTTTGTTTAGGCCAGACAACACCCACATGCGGCGCCTGTCCGTAATGTGTCTGGCGTTGGCCCTATCCCTATCCCTGACTGGTCTCTCCCTTCCTTCTCCCTCCGAGCCACACACTTGGCCGTTTATTGCATTTCAAGCTGGCAGCAGGATGCGCACATCCTCTGCGTCCTTAGCGGTTTCTGCCTCGCAGTTTCGAGTTTCGAGTCGCGCTGGATCCGCCAGCAACTTATTTTTATTAAATTCGCAAATGGAAAATTTATATTGCTGCAGCTGCTGCGGCTGCGGCTGCCCAGCTCCTCGGGGGCGTGGCATGCGAAGAGAAATTTCTTCTTAAATGATTTTCAAATTATGTTGGTTTCTTTGCTTCTGCTGCAACTGCAGATGATGCTGTTGCTGTTGCTGTTGCTGTTGTTGTTGCTGTTGCTGTTGCTGTTGCTGTTGCTGTTGCTGTTGCTGTTGCTGTTACTGTTACTGTTGCTGTTGCTCTTCTATTCCCCACCGAGTCATTGTTGTTTTCGCTTACTTCACGGTCGACCTTCAGCAGTTTTTAAAGGGAATTTCCTTGGGGTTACTTGTGGAAATATTTTGCCATTATTCAATGACAGTATTCGAAAGTTTTTGAGAGTTTTTAATAGTTCTTGGCTGGAATTTATAAGCTTTTCCCTAGTTATATTTAATAGAGTTGTAACAGCTTTAAGGAATACATTTTTCTTACTAATTGAGACCTATTTTCCAATAACTTTAACTTCCTTCTACTCGGCTTCATCAACTATGCTATGCTCCAAGGATAAGCAACAAACTGCTGGCTATAAAAACCACTTAACCCAAAATATGTGGAACCCAGCAGCCAAGTGGGACCAACACCTGGCCAGTGGCCTGTCCCTGGGTCGTAAATTAAGACCCTGCCGGTGGCTGCTCGGGCATATTGTAAAAGGTTTAGTGTCCGGCGGGGAAGTGGATTAGGGTGTCCATAACTCACCTTCTGTTGCGGCGCCTGCTGCTGCTGCTGCTGCTGATGATGGAGCTGCTGCTGCTGCTGCTGCTGTTGATTGGCGTAAGCGCCCATTTTGCTAACGGGGATAAGCGTGTTGTACTGAATGTAGGGACCATGGCCCGGGGGCGGGGCTGTCTTCTTGTCCACCACGGCGTACGTGGGCATTAGGTGATCATAGGTACCGGAGTTAATCACGGCGTTTTGCTCGGCCAGAGCCGCTGTGGCGTAGGCGCGGCCATGACCTTTCGTCGTCCACTCATCGTCCACGTCATGACCGTCTGCAAGGGAGGGAAGCAAAGAGTGTAAGGGATTAGGATGAGATCATGAGAGGCAAGAGGTGACAAGCTGGGCAAGCAACCTGTGGAAACTCACCCAACCCACCTTGCGGTATAATGTCCGGATTCTTGTCGATGCTGTCCAGGCTGCTCGTCACATGGCACGTCTCCCGGCCAATGCGATGCATGTCCTGCACTGATTGCCCGCCATTGTGGCCCAGTGTGCCGATGACGAGGCTGCCATTGTTGTTGCTGGCCAGCAGGCCCAGACTGCCGTTGCCATTGGCCGTGGTGCCGCCCACGCCGCCGCCGCCACCACCCCCTCCGCACCCGGGGCCAGTGCCGGTGGCGCCGGACACGCCAACGACGCCGCTGCCCGGATGCGAGTAATTATTGCGATCGCGCCCCGAGGAGCCGCGCACACGCACCACAATCACAATGATGAGGGCCACCAGGAAAACGCTGCCCACGATGCCGGCCAGAATGCCGAGGAATGGCCGGATGTCCTCGATGACGGGTGCATAGGCCAGCGAGAGGTCTGCGAGAGAGCGGGGTAAGAGAGTAAAAAATAAAAGGAGGCCGGCAAGAGACCAAGGATTGGAGGATAAGCATGTGCTGCAGCATTTACATATTCTTTATGCACAGAGAAAAATGTTTCTAAAATTCTTAAGGATTCTAGAATTTTTTTGATAAGATCTATGAATTTAATTTAGATAATTTTATAAGTAAAAACATTTTATTTAATCGTGTTTTAGTTGTAAGTGATTTCTGTACACCTTTGAGGACATTATTAACAATTATTAGTTTACATTTTTATTACAATTTAATGGGTTTATGAATAACTTTCTGTGGGAATATAAATCCACATTTTTTCCCAAGTGTAAAGCCTCTCTTTCTCTCTTTCACTCTATCCCTGTATCATTTCTTTCCCCCTTTCCTTCTTCTTCCTGAGCCTGCATTGTTTTATGAGCTGCTAACTACGTTCCGTTCTTGGTCCAGTCTGCGTCCTTTGGTTGTTATTGTTGTCGGTGGTGGCAGGTCCTGGCGCACGTGCCTCGAATTTAGTGCCGCCTTAATGAGCTGCATGTGTGTGGGTGCGGGTATGCATGTGTGTATGTATGTATGTGGGTCTAGTTGTGCATATCTGCGCGTTGTAATCCGCCTTGTTTTTTGCCCCACATCCCTGCACATTCCCCCCGCTGGGCTTGCTAATTTTTGTCCCAGTCCTTGTCGGCATGCCAGGAATTTTTAGAGGCCCCACAAACAAAAAGGAAGAAGGGAAAATAAAACCATTCGGCAGCGGGATTTATTAGTGCAGAGTGTTTTGGTGGGAAAATGTAAAGTGAAATTTATTCAAAAACAAGAAAATAAAATTGTTATTAACAAAATTAGTTACAAATAAAATAAGGACACTAAAAATGTACAAGGAAAAATAAAAATAACAATTATAATAATAACACCATTGACAATAACAAATAAAAAGCAACTTAACTTAATCAAGACACACAAAAGAACTAAAACAATTTATAAAAAGTAAAGAAATAAAATCTAAACAAATAAAAATACATTATTAAATAACAAACAAGACCAAAACAAACAACTAAGAGTTAGTTAATTAATAGAAAATTAAATGAAAATAATATCCACCGCTACCTTCTTGCTGGTCAACGTCCTTGCCCTCGTCGTGGCTTATCCCCTTGCCCAGGTTCAGGAACTCATCCTCATCGCAAATGCAGTCGCTTGTCGTGGTGACCGTAGCCTTGGGCTTCGGCCTGAGCCTCTGATAGGACTTAGTGAATGTTATTTTAACTAAAAGGAAGCGTGCAATCGACAAAAAAAGGCGACAGAAGGAACCGAGAAGGAAAGAAAACCATGTTAGCAGAACTTAAAGCAAATTAAAAGACAAATGAAGCAGCTGTAAGTGCAGGACCTTCGCCAATTAATTTGTAGGCAGAGCGCCAGGACTCGGAGCCAGGACATGCATGAAATTGCAAACGCACAGTGAGAAAGGAAATGATTGCGAGAGACAGAGAGAACGAGAGACACGCAGCCCGCATCAGGATTCATTTTTGGACCCTCTCCCCTGTGATTAAACTCACCCGTCTGCTTCTCCGGATCCTTCAGCGTGTAGACCTGCAAAATGGTGGCATTGCTACGGCCCTTGCCGTTCTGGGCGATGAGGAAGACATTGTAGCCCAGGCCCGGCACCAGGCCGCTCACCTCAAAGTATGGTCGCCTGCAACGAAGTTGAATCGATATCTGAATGTCCAAATCAAGAGCGGCAGAACCGCAAAAAAGGGAAGCCCAAAGAGCCGGACAAATGGGTTTCGCCAAGCGCAGAGCAGAGCAGGGCTCAGAAGGAGGCGGCGCAGCCGGAGCAGGATGAAGCCGAAAGGATATGCATGTGCCTGTGGCTGTGGCTGGACATGGCCATGCGTTCTGCCCGTTGCCACGCCTCGTTGGGCTTGTTGTAATGCAAAAGTCTTGATTCTGATTGCTCTGTGTCCATTCCGCTCCTCCAGCTCCAGCTCCTGCTGCGACTTCGTCTCCGTACTCACTTTGATTTGGAAATTTTGGGATTGCGTGTCGTTCCATTCATGTAAACCTCCATTATAAAGTCCTGCTGCAGGCCGCCGTCAAAGCCCTCGATGCATTCGATTTGGAAGCCCGTCGATGTCTGGTTGAGCACCGTGCAGTTCAGCAAAGGATCCGGCTCGCCTGCATCACAAAAAACAAAAAAAAACCAAAGAATATTTATTATTCCAGCTCAGAGGCAGATCAAGCTACAAATGCCACGAACTCGCAGCATTTGTCTGCAGCTTTGCGTGTACATATTTCCCGAGGTGGCTTCCAAATCAATAAGCCAACTGGCGGCTTCGGTTTGACTAATCCGGCAGCCATCAGCCAGCAGCCAGCGAAGCCAAGCACCAAAGTGCCAAAGTCATCGGCACAGCAGGACTTTGCAAAACCCAAAACAAAACATAAACAAAGCCCGCTGAAAGCCAGAGTTTGTTCCCACGATTGAAAATCCAACTGACGGAGTTTCAAATACCGTGTGGCTAGCCAAGAGCATGTTTCAGGGCAATAAATTCAGTTGTGACTAATGGAAATGGTTATTAAATTACGAAAATATGGGAATGTCTGCTTTGCAGTTTAAAACAAATCAAAGAAATGCTGGAACAACTTTAATAAACCTTTAATTTATTTAATAAATTTCTTGGAGTGGTAAATACAATTAAAAACAAACTTATGATATATCCTGGTATAAATCTTCATCCCCCATTTAAGTGTCCTTCTTAACCTTAGTCCCGAATAAACCTTTTATGCCCTGCAATCCCTGAAATGAAGCCCAGGCTGCAGGCACGCGAGCCGCAAGGCAATGGATCCACATATAGTCCCAATGACAGGTGAATCGAGAACCACCTTTGCCTTGCCACCTCCCGCTGTTCTCCCCAGCGATAGTACTCACCTGATGGGGTTATTGTGTATACGCAGGGTTCACTTTGATCGCCAATTTCGTTGGTGGCCCAGCAGAGCAGCGTTCCGTAGTCCTGGCAATGCAAAGAAGAAATCGCAAACACAGGATAGGATGAGTGGGTGAGTGTGTATATTGGGGGTGGTTGGGTTGTAAAGGGTTCCACTCCGTATGGAGACCTGTCCTGGTCTGGGTCGGGGCTGAGTGACAATGCATTTCGTTGGCTTAATTTATGCATGCACTGCGGCGATGGCGACGCCGATGGCGACACACCTTTTCAACCTTAATTGAAAATTCAAAACCGCAACTCGTTTGGAAAATTATGTGCTGGCCCTCAAGGGCGTGCCAGGGACTGATTTATTTGACCTCCAGGAGACCCAGACCCAACAAGGGAATGGGAATGGGAATGGGAATGAGAATGGTTACGGATTGGGTAGAGCACTTACATTCTCCGTCATCGGTGTATAGTGGGCAATGCTACGTCCTCGATCCACGGCCACCTGCGAGGCTGGTATGTCCACCGTTTCGCCCTGCGTTGCATTGAATTTCCAGACGTAGGTGGCCTCCGCGGGATTGGCATCAATTTCGCAGGCCACCTTAACGGTTTCATGCCTGCCCGAGCTGTAAGTGGTCTTTTGAATAGGTCGGCACACGGGCGCAACTGCAAAAAGATACACAAAGAGAGAGGGAGAGAGAGAGTTGAATGGCCAAGACGACATCTGCATAATTAAAGGAAAACATTGGCCAACTTGGGTTCGATTCCCACTTTGGCTTGCAGCCAGATCTGTCAGCATTTCGGCCATTAAACATTTAAAGAAAATGCTTCGGCATTGTGGCCGACTTGCTGCTGCTGCTGCTGCTGTTTAATTGATTTATTTGTCTGATTTAAGGGAAAAACTCAAATTGTCCCTGGATAAGTCGTCCTGCTGAGTCCTTGTGTAATTGCATTGTGTAACGTGTTAGTTACAAATTGCAATCGAAAGATCCAATTCGTTTTAATTAAGCTGTTATGTAAATTAACACTCTGGCTGGCTGGCTGGCTGGCTGCAGGACTTCGAGAAGAGTACTCACATCGTATGTCCAGCTGGACGGGATTGCTCTCACCGTCGCCCTCTCGGTTGCTGCCCACACAGGTGTAGATGCCGCTCCTCGCCCGGCTGGCATTCTGCAGCACCAGACTCTGGTTGGACACGGCTATGCCCTCGGCGGGATTGTTGGCCAGAATTTCGCCCTGAAATCGAAAGGAGAAGTCAGACGGCAAATGGCAGAAGGCAGAAGGCTGTAGTAAGTGAACGCAAATTGAAAGGCTGCTCGTGTGGCATAATAATTTATTGAATCGAATTCAATTTACCGATAACTGCTAAATTGAAATAAATTTAATTTCTCGCAGCTAATAACACTTTTATGTTGCGCATACGCCCCCCAGGCCCAGGCCCAGGCACAGGCTGGGTGAGGTGGGTGTGCGGCTGATTGAAGCCCCGGTGGCTGCATAAATTAGGCCCCGTCCTGCATAAATTGTTAAGTGCTCTCCCTCTCCCACTGCCGGGTAATTCAATAATAAATTGTGCGATCTACGCTCTATGCGAGTGGGGAACTCCATTTTTTGGCCCTTTGGCAGCCCTAAAATATGCAGCAATTATGCGCTCCATCTCGGCCGGATTCGCTGCCGCAGGCAGGGTAATGTATGTATGGCGTATAATGAAAATAATAATAATAATAATAACGCCGCTACATACTACAATATATGTAAGCAGTTTGGGTTTCTTGCTTTCGCTTTGAAAGTGCCTTAAGTCAAGAGGGGTGGCATATAAATTAGCCTGACAGGAAGGCAGGGGTGTTAAGAGACCTCTCTCTCTCTGTAAAATGTCATCTGTCTGTCACTTACATTGTGCCGCCAGCTAACTTTGTATATCCAAGGATTCGATTTGATGTTGCACTCGAAGAACACATCGATGCCCTCGCGCAGCGTTGAGTTGAGGGAATTGGTACCCAGCTCCAGACTCACCACCGGAATATCTGTGAAGTGAAATTTATATAGTATATAAGTAGTAGACAGCTTAGCTGCCATGGCTCCTGGAGCAGGCTAATTACTTTAAATCGGGCGGCCAGACAAATAATAAAGCTGGCTGGCAGGCAAATAAAATGCCAGAGCACCGGCCAAAGGTGTAATTACTGTGTAAGCCGCACAAATTAGGCAATTTAAGTTGTTCTGTGCCAGCTTCTGCTTGTTTGTTTATTATTATACACTTTTTTTTTCTGGCCCCAATTAGGCCCTCAAAATGTTGTTGTTTTGGCTCCGGTAACTGGGCAAAATTTTAACTTGATTAATTCAAAATTGGTTCGCGAATGCGAATCAATTAAGCTTATTAAGCAATCTATCAAATTGGGCAAACAGAGCGGCGGCCTCCCTTTCGCGGCGAGTGAACCAGAGAGAGCCCAGAGATATTTCAATCGAATTGCCTGGCGCCATTGGGCGGGGGAACAAAAAAGGGGAAAAGTTAAAAGGTAAGCAACAAGACCGCACTCCCAAGGCAAACAGGAAGCGGTCCAGGATAAAGGAAGGGGTTACTCCTCTCTCTCTCTCTTTCGTGGTTTTGCCATTTAAATTTTGTGCAAACAGGTCGAAAACTGTAAAAGCGTAAAGATGACTTTGCAGGCGGCGGCAGGCGGCGGCGCCGGCGTCTCTGCGGTGCTTGTGGCGGGTTAAAAAGTTTCGCAAGTTTTTTGTGCAAAAGTTTCACCGGCCGCCGCTGGAAATTAATTTGCCAAAACTTGCCGCAGCTGAGGAGAATCGAAGAAAAATATGGAGAGAAGCAAAAGAGGAGCCCAGAGTGCAGCGATTCCTTACACAGTTCCTCCCTTTAAAGCCATGCCCTGGTGCTTTCGTTTTCATTAAAAACTTTGGCAGGCCGTATTAAATATTAAGCGGGTCAGCATCAGCATCAGTACTCACGATAGATGTCCAATTTCCAGCCATCCTCCATGCCAGACTCGGGTATCATGCTCTGTTCGGCGCGGCAGGACAGGAACTTGCCGCGGTCATCGATGGTTGGCGTGAATGTCAGCACCGAGGTGGTCATATTCCCGTCCGGATTCGCCTGGATAACAAGACAAGCGAAGGAGAGGAACAAGTTAATGGCTGAGCAAGTCGACTTGGCCAAAGACAAAGGAATCGGTAAGGAAAGGAAAGGGTTTTTCGGCGTGGACCCGCACGTCCTGCGGCCCAGATAGGGGTGGCTTTTAATTGAGGCCCTCGCTACGTGACTGCCGTTCGAGCAACTTCAATTACCGCAAAGCATGTGTACGGCTGCCACTGGGAAATGGGAAATGGGAAATGGGGAGTGGAAATTGTACTCCGGGGCGGCCATTAACAAGGATGACAGGCATTTGAAATTTGCATGTTTATAAACATTTCTAGCAGGGTAGCAGTGGGTCTGCAAGGAAGTTACAGTTTAATTGAGGATGTTTGTGAAAGTTTAAAGTGGAATTTTTAAAAGAATTAAATTACTGAAGGTCACAGGAAAATAAAAATGTAATATCTTATACTTTAACTTGATTTTCTGTTATTATAAAATAAGATTTAAATCTTTTCAAATAATAGGAACTAAGCTTTAGCTCTTATGTTTCCTAATACAAAAATGCCAAATATTTGCTCTGTAATTTATAGCAACTCTCACTCCTGTTAGGCCACCCCTATACAAGACCACAAAAGGACACTCTCTAGTCGAGTTAGAACCCCAGTTTCGCCTTGCTTCCACTTACAATCTCATGAGTATTCTTCATGGGGGTACTGCCCTTCCACCAGGTAATCGTCGGCGCTGGACGTGCTCCGATGATAACGCAGCTGAGCTGATAAGAATTCCCCGCCGACAGTGGTCGATTCTCCCCCTGCAGCTTCACAATCAAAGGACGCACTGCAGCGGGTTGTTGTGGAAGCAATAGAATTAATTAGTTAGGCACAGACACATCTCAGGCTTCCCCTGATACTCACGGTTCATGTCGAGGACAACGCTGCTGATAATTGGCGTTGTCAAATTATTGTTCTCCGCCCGGCACGTTAGCTGCATGTGGAGATTCCGTCGCTCCAGTCGAGGCAGGGACAGAACATTGGCCACACGGCGCTCGGAGAGGGGTTGGCCCACGCTGGCATCCTTGTAGACGGTGTTCCCGTGCAGCCAGGTGACCCTTGGCTGCGGGCGACCTGCAAGGGAGGAGGGTTGATGCGGGATTGGTAAGGGCAAGAAAAAGAATTATCGGGGACGTGTGTGTGTGTGTGTGTGCAACTGATATGTTTGCCAAACGGCTTAGACTCGGAGTTGTCTCTGGCGTTCAGCCGGCAGCGTTTTAGCCGGTCTCCTGTTTGTTTATGTGCTCACAAGGAGTGCAAGGAGTGGATGAGTGTCGTCTCCTGGTGGGTGCGGGTGCGGGTGCGGTTTCTGGGAAGGGATGCCGGTGTGTGGCTGCCTGCGTGTGTGTACAAGTGCCTTTCGCTGTTTCATTTGTTGTCTTGTTTGGCTTTTAGCAATTTTCAAGTGCTCTCAATGCAATTTGTGTGGGCATTGTGTGTGGCAGAGGTTCTCGATTGTCTGCAGCTCCGACTCGAGTTCGGTTTCGTGCAGGAGACAGGCGGGTGGAAATTAAATAAAATGTGAAAATCTTTCGCCTGCATTTTCACGCTCATCACTTTTAATTGTCAGACACACACACACTCTCTCTCTCTCTGTTTTCAAACACACAAACCCTAAAGTACATATATGTATCTGAGAGACTTACCGCCGATGGCCACGCATGTGATGTTAATGCCGGAGCCCTCGTTGTAGGGACCCAGCGTGTGATCCTTGATGGTGGCCCCCTTGCTGTCCAATATAATCACGGATTCGGGCGGAACTGTAAGGAGAGAAAGGATAACCGTTGAGTATTGAGTTTTCAAAATGGAAATCATAGACTTTGAGCTTGTTAAAATGCATTCTCTGCAGTGTCAAATCGATGACACCTAGCCGGTCTTCGTCCTGTCAGCTCAATACTTGGCCAGCAAGCTCCTTAAGAGCTTGACTGTCGCTGCCTTAAAGAGCTGCTTATGCTGTTGCCACTTCAGCAAAAGAAAAGCCAGGAAAAAGAATGGCCACCGTCCTCTTCGAGCAGATGCAGTCAAAGTTCAGTAAAGTATTACTTGTGTACCTCGTATTTGTAGAGGGAAAATGGTATATTGTCTTTTGAGAAATATAAATCATTTAGATAACAAATAAATCAGATATTTTTTTCTTTGAAAATAAATTTGAGAAAGCTTATTCCCCAAAAATATTTATGTTTGAGTTATCTGAATAAAAAATTGAATTAGTTTTATGAAAAATCATCTTCTGGATCTAAAAACTAGTATTTTTTAAAGTTTTTTCTGATCTGCTACACAATTTAAGCAACTTTTTTGAGCATTTTTTAGACTCTTTGGCAAATAATTAATTGAAAATGGAATATAAAGTACACAAAGATAACTGCTATTACTTGCACCTCACTTATTTTTTATTTATTCCTTCACTTAAGCTCAGACTCCTTCTTGTTTTCACTGCTTTACTTTGTGTTTTCTTTATTTTTTCCCTACTGGTCTCTTCCTTATTATTATTGGTTATTTCGGGGTGGGCTCTTGGCCAACTATTTGAATCCGGAACCCAACCCGATTATCATCGCTTTGCTGGCAAATTTGCTTGGCCTGATCAAGTCCTGGGAATTTCCTGCTTCGCTCTTCTCTGCTCGGCGCATTAGCAGAAGCGGCAAGTTGTCCAAACTGTCCACCCCGAACTGGGGCAACTTTTAATCTAATATCTTCTTTAAAGTTTTTCCCTCTGTTCTTTTTTTTTCCCTTTGCCATTTCCCAACCGACGTACAAAGTTCTAAATCCTGCCTTGGTTTTACGCTTCACATGTCACAGACAAACACACGCACACACACACACACACACACACAGCGGCAGCATGTTGAACATGCTCAAGAAGTTTGTAAAACACAGCCACGCCCCTTCGCCTTCTTCGCTTTTCCCCTACGCTTCATCTGGCAACTGCGACGCCAGCGTCGGCAGAAACTATTTACCAACAATATTTGGCCTGGCCAACTCTGCTGGCCATATATTTCAGCTAAACGCCGCTGGAAACGCATATAAATTTTAATGGTAAATTGCAAGCTGTGGGGCCGCCTCAATGCCCAGGTATCCACCTCGCGGGGCTTAAGCTTAAAAAAACAGGACTTAAATTCCATCTGCAAGTGGGTAAAACGAAAGGTGAAATACGCTTTTATTTCTGGACAAATCCTGAGGGAAAATGGGGTGGAGAAAACTATAAGAAGGTGCCTCTTACATTAAATTTACAAGCAGAAACTAATTCATTTTCTATACAAATAAATACTCAAGAAATCTAAAAGAACATATTGACTTTTATAGGTATCATATTTAATTTTTAGTATAAAAAGCTTTTAGGTCTGCTAACTTTCCTCAAGAAAATAATATATATTTTTTTGTAACAAAGAGTTTCACTGCTAATTTCTCTCCCCTTAGATGCTACAAATACATTTTAAGATAAGAAAATTCGCTGAATACTGGTAATCCTTTCTCAATTTCGACTTCTATCGATTTAAATTCTCGCCTTGGAAAATCCTAAACCGTTTCAGCGCATACTCTTGCCCAATTCCAATCTGAAATCCATTTAAGAGGCGAGGAATTCAATTCAAAAGTTGCGCTTTGCACTCGCTGCCACCCCTGGCCACCCGCCGCACACTTGGGCTTTCTCCTCGAGCAGCTTTAACCAGCCAAGTTTAAACTTCTGGCCAAGTTGGCACTTTAAAATCTGTTTGCCAAGTGCAGGACTGCAGCTTGGGGTGGAGTGGGTTAAAATAAGGGAAAAGTTGGCAACCCGAACATATAGTTGGCGTCTTATTCTGTAACTAATGTGTTTGTCCAAGAGCTGAGTGGCGTGGTTGGACCGGAACGCAGAAGAATGGAGTCAGGAGTGGGCCAGGCCAGGATATGTCGCCGCACAAATTAGCTGCTCAATTATGCTGCCCCGCACATCGTGAGCAAACAGAATGGCTATCAAAGGAGCAGGGAGAGTGGCTCGATGCCTGTGTGTACTTACTTATGACAGTTAAATTCACTTTGGAGTTACGCGTGGGACTCTTCTGGAAGTCGACGCGGCAGCGATACTCGCCCGTGTCGTCCTCGGTGGTTGACTTGATGGTCAGCGTGCCGGCACGTCCCTCCACGTAGAAGGAGAGTCGCTCCCGATAGGTCTCATCCGACCAGTGCGTGCCCTGGGCGAAGTTGGAGTCGCGTGTATCCACACTGGAACAGGGAAAAAAGGAAGCAAGGATCAGATAAGCACTGGGAAAAAATAGTACCTTAAATGGGGAGTAGATATGAAAGACTTATACAACTTATAATTTAATAATTAATAAAGTATTATTAGTCCTTGTAGATGTGTTAAATTTATGCTGGCTTGAGTTTTATTTCATTATAAAATCTTTATAGATTTCTCTAGTTTTGTAATTAATTCCCCTTTTAAATTTCTCTCAGTATTTCCCTCAGAAAAATTAAAAGAATTCCTGTGTATCAGCCTGGGCCAAAAGGAAAACAAAAGTCGCCCCACTGCCATTACTTTCTCACGCCATGTTGAAGTTTTTTATTATCGCCGCCGGCGTAATTGGGTTCTGCAATGAATTAATAATACACACACCCAGCCCCTCCCACGCTGTAATTTATTGTTTTCGCTTGAAATTCCCAATTATTGATTATTCCGTCCTGCCGATACTGGCCGTAATGAGCTCATTTTGGTGGTCAATCAATGGTCTTAAAGTGTCCGTGCTGCCGCTGCTCCAACTTAGGGTTTAAAAAGTTTCGAGCCAGCTGAGGGGTAATTCGCTGTGATACCCGATTTAGGTCAACATTTAGCCGAGTGCCAAAGTTAATTGGGTTTAAAGCACTTTTCCTTGGATTCTTGGCTGGCAACACATAGTTAATTATGCCAGCTCCCGAGTAATATTCTATTTTGGCAAGTCTTAAAGCGGCCGAAAGCGTTTTTAATTGAGATCCAGAGTAATCCCCGCCCGGGGCAGTGAAGTTCGGAGCCCCCGACTTGATATGCTACAACTTATGAATTAATCATTTAGTGCCTGGCCCCCGGGGCCTTGCCAAGTTGCCAACTCAATTGGCATTCAAATTGCCATCGCGCTGCCTGGGAAAATCTCACCTAAATTAGATCGACGTCAAATGGTCGTTTGTTTGCTGCCCTGCCGAGTACATATTTTCCCCAGCCAGCCAGAAATGCGCCATAAATTCCCCTGCATCTCCATAAACATATATCCTTCGCCCTCGACAACTGCTCGGATTGCAAGCCTGTGCCTTTGTTTTATTGCATTTCGATTTTGATTTGCTTCGAACCATATGGTGCTCTCGAACGGATAATGAGGTTCTGCTGAAGGACCTGACGTGGCCGGAGCTCGTATGTCAGACGGGCAGCAATAAAAAGTCAATGTCGTGGAGGTCGAAAATGCTGGGCGAAAATTAAATTTTTCCAGCGTTGGGCCAGCGGTTTTTCTTTTATGATTAATTTACTTGCTGAGTGGTTTTTAATTACAAACAAGAGTTGAGCTCAGTTCGAGCGAGCGAGTGGCTCTCTGGCGGTCGTTATGCAACGCTAATTACTACTTTCGCTCGAGTCATTTGCAAGTCCTTGAAGTGCCCGAAGTTCAATTAGTTTTGGCCGCATGTCAATGGCTAGCTGGCAGGATGGCTGCCTGGTTGGCTGGCTGGTTGGCTGCCTGGCTAGAAGGCTGCCTGGCAATCAGCTAATCACCACACACACACACATCCATCCCAGTCAGACGAATCCAATTAAAGTTTCACGCCTTTGATGTAGACGTGTATCTGGTAGATACAAGATACTCGGTATCCTGCTAGTGCCACCACTACGACATAATGTTAGACATGAATAATTGAAAAAGTTTTTGCTGCCGAATGTAACCTTGGAGCGAACCGCCAAGAAACTTTTCCCACTTTCGGCAGCTCCTCTGCGTATAATTTTCTAGTTATGCTAATTTCATGTCTGCAGGCTGACGGAATGCGGACTTTGGACTGCAGACAGAGAAAAAATCGGCTTAATTAGCCGCCATTAAATCAGAATGAAAAACTCCCCTCGAATGCGGCAACTGACATGTGCAGGTCTCCGGCATCCGATCCAATTTCCCGCCTCATCTGTTTGTTTGTGTTGCTGAAGAGTGGAGAGTGGCAAATGGCGAGTGGATGGCGAGCGGGTTGAGTGCGTCAAAAGTTGTCTGCGGTAATCAATTTTGTTTATTTATGGACCCGTGCGTGTCTGTCTGAGTGTGTGCGGTTGAAATGTTTGCGGTCAGGTGGGTGTTCTGCTTTGCTCTCCTCCGCTCCGCTCTGCTCTGTTCTGCGGCTTGTGGCTCTGCATTTGACACAGCAGCTTAAAGATTTAAGGCGACTCTGAAAAAGTGTCATTTCGAGAGGGGGAGCACCTCTCCCAGACACTGTCATTGCACTTAGGTTATTGAAAAGCTCTTTCCCTTACCTAAAATCTCCAAAAACGTGTTGGGACTCTTACCTGTAAATGGGCGTCTTAAGGCCGACCTTGTACCAGATGACCAGCGCCACACGATCCTCATAGATGGGCGGGGTGACATTGCAGGGCAGTCGGCCAACAGTGCCCATTATGGACTCGGATAGCACAGGTGGACCTGTAAAAGGGAGTAGAATAGAAATTTAGGGGATTAGTCTAAGTTACTGGAATTGGTAATAAAGGAGACATATTTAATTACAACAAAAAAGGAAACTTAGTAAGGAATTCCTTTGTTTGTATAGCAAAAATGCATAAATTTCGTTTCGAAAAGAATTTTATTAAAAAAAACACTTTTTTATGAGGTTTATTATAGAAAGACTTTCTTTTAAGGGCATTTCTAAATAAGTTTTAAAAAATACTTCTTTCACAGGTTTATAGATTCCTGTTAATACCGAAAACAGACTTACTTTGAAAGTCATTTCTCTTTTAGTTTTTATTTTTATTTAATTTAAAAAACGACTTTTTTAAGAGTTATATGGATTCCCTTTAACTCCCCAAATAGACTTCCTTTGAAGCCCACAAAAAACAGAATTTATAACGTAGTCTTCTTAGCTTCAATACGAGACGGAAGACAAAATAAAAAAGGCAGCAGGAGCTGCAGGGAAGTGGCTGTTCTGACAAAAAATGTGGCTAACAAATGATGTATAATTAGCCGAGGGCATTAGCACTTTGTTATTGGGACCAGAGACCCCTCCCCGAAAAGGAGAGTAGAGGAGAGCATGCTGCGATCTTTCGCTTGGCCCAACTAATAATGCTATAAATAAAGGCGAAAAGACGGGCTTCGACTTGGTGGATGGAGGGAGGGGATGCAAAATCGAGGGGGGGCCGAGGGCGGCAAGATAAAAGTGACGTAATGGGCGCGACGTCTTCATTGCTGTCCTGTGTCTTTTCTTTCTTTCGCCCTCTCACATTAAAGTGAAATTAGCGAGCAAATCCTTTTTTTATGCTAATTTCGTCCGGCTTTCAAGACGGCGGGGATTGTTCTTCCTCATTTCGCCGGCTTCTTCTTTTCTTTTATTTTGCTGCCTTCCTTTTTTTTCTTTTTTTTTTTTTTGTGTTACTTTTGCACAGCCATTTTTTGAGTTATGTCCTTTGGCTTGGCTTATTTTCCGAGTCTTTGCTCTTAACAATTTCCCTTTAGCTCGGCATTTATTTGTGTTATTTTTGGCCTGCACTTAAGATTCGTTTGCCTTTTCATTATTCGCAGTTGCTTTGTCCGCTCATATTTTGCCGCTTTGTTTAAAGCGGGGCAGAGAGAGAGAGAGAGAGAGATTACTGTTTGAAGTTGACATTAATTTCGGGACTCTTCGCGAACTCAAGCTTATTCCAACTTGGTTTGGTCTGATTTTAATTTAAATTTTATAAGATTGGGCCAGAGAGAGAGAGAGAGCCGGTCTAATTTCCCTGTTTAAAATTTCCTTTCCTTTGCCGAAAAGTTTGCTAGCCCTTTTTTTTTGCCTGTTGTCTGCCCACGAGTTTTGGTTTGGTTTGAAAAGCGGTCCCTCGTCACGGAATTCCTCCGTTGTTTGTATCTCATTTAAATTCACTTGTTAACTCATTTGCATTTCGTAGGCTCAGCATTTTGACGTGGCCCAAAAACAAAGTTATTACAGTTTGCACCGCAGAGAGATGATTTAATTGCGAACCCAACTCACAGCTCAGCTGCAGGCTTCGCGCATATTACTCATACGCCGCGTGGCCGCTCCGCGGAATTAGTTGCTAATCAGCTGGGGAAAAAGGCAAGCTGCGCGCGCTACTCTTCACCGATAATGCAATGCATAATTTATGATGATTATAAATGGTGCTGTCTGTGTGCTGCCTGACTTTCGATTCTGCATAATAATCGGACAAGTCAGAGTGCGGGGACTCGTTTAAAATGTGATGGCTCCTAAGCCGGAAATCGTTGGGTTCCTTTTCTGCTGGGGCTCCACATGGCCCGGGCCAGGCTGCCGCCATGTTTCGATTTTTCGCTCATTTCATATGCAAATATGTTCGATTTGCCATTACGGAGCGAGCACAGTGCCAGAGCCGAGGCACGAGGGCAACCGCAATAATAACAATGCCAATGATGGTAATGATGATGACGTCGGCCCCGAGCAAACACACACACACACAGATTTACAGAGGACACAGCGAGGGCTGCTCTCAGAATTTACATTATCCTTGCGTCCGAGTTAAACGAAATGCCAACATTGGCAAAACATTTAATTATAGCAATTAGCTAATTAGAGATTTTAGCTCCCCTTTTAGCCTCCCCTCTCTTGCCCTTTTTTTTGGGAGCCACAACAAAAATCAATCGTAAAATGCCCAGTGGTTGCGTGGTTGTGCGTGGTTTTGTGCTGGAATTTGCAATTTCGGCCACGTTTGTCCACTTGTCCTGATTTGTTTCCCAGCTATCTATCGGCTTGAATAAAGCAAAATGTTCCAACGAATTGCATTTTGGATGCAGCTAAAGCGGCTGTGCTTAGGTTGTTTTTTTGTTTTTTTCCCTGTGAACGAACTATAAAAAAGCCATCAACATTAATTGCCAAAACACGGCGGCCATTAAAATTGCTTTTGCCGGGAGGGAGGTCCTGGCTTAACAACAACAACAACAACGATTTCTAGCTAGTAGCTGTTGGCTCATTAGTTGGTCCACGTACAAGCCAGAGAACGCATTAAACGTGAGTGTGTGTGGTGTGTGTGGTGGCAAATTAATTGCACATAAAATTATAACTCAACGCACTTGAAACTGACAAGCGACAAGGTGACTTTCTCACCCCAACTTTGCTCCGATTTGATGGCATTCCCAGATGCCAGGAGGAAAGTCATAAAAACGCCACGGTAACTGCCACTGCCACTCGTTCTGGGAAGAGTGTGTGCTTCCATTAATTAAAAGCAATGTGTTGATTTCTTATTCCTTCCTGGTTTTCCTTGGAGCCTTGCTCTCTCCTTGGCTCCTTGACAATTGGCATTTTGTTTTGACTCTTGGCGCATTTATAGCCAATTATTTTTATTGCCACAAAGCAAAACAGGCGTAAGGTGTGTAGATAAATGAACTTTAACAGGGGTCGCTGTGTGGGACATTTATTTCTCTTTAATCCACCAAAAGTTTGCTTTCATAAATTTATTTTAAGCTTTAAGATTAATGCAATTATTTAATGAATTATCAAAGCCAGCTGGTTCTCCAATTTACACACGCTTTATGAATAGAAGAAAAAGCTTTGGGTTTTTTTTTGCACCAACAGTTGTCATATTAACCACACAGCCACAGGCCAAAAAAACCACTCTCTTTGTCAGAAGCTAGAAAAAAATACATCCGTTTAATGTGACGCAATAAATAAAGCAGTTTAATTAATTTTCTCATTAAATGCCATTAAATTCAATTAATATAATAAGCAGTGGCAAGTGCTTTGACCGCTGTGGAAATAAACAAACATGCTTCCGCATTAAAGAGCCACGAATTCAGCAACGAATTCAGAAGCCAAACTAACAGAATTTCAACTTAAATATGACGGCAGCCAGCTAGCAAAAGAATCTGGCAAAAATTATTATGCAAATTTGCTTTCATATTAGTGGCATTTCCTCTACGTTCCTCTCCACCATGCTCCTCCTACTGTCATCTGAAGAGAAGACGGCAGAAAAAATAGAATCTGCGAATCGAGACATGGCAGGGGCCAACTCAGTTGACAACGGCAACATTTGCTGATTTCGCAAAAATATGCGCAGAACGTGGCAGCTGAAGGAGGAGCAGGAGGTAGAGGGACAGCCAAGGAGCGCAGTGACATTGCCGGAAACTCCTGCCAAGGAATTGGCAGCCAAATTTAAATAAAACTCTTGTCAATATTTGCCAGCGACTGAGGAGACTGCGACTCAATATGAGTAACAAAAATGTTGTTTCAAATAAGTGCAAACATTTGCATAATTTGCTAAAATCATGGGGCTATCAAATAAAATAAGCGTGACAGCTCTAACCCCATTTTATTGGATTTGCTTTAAACGAAGGGTTCAGCTTGAGAATGACTCGTAAATTTTAACCAACGGCAAATCATATTGAAATACTTTCGCCGCTAATTGCAAACTCTCGGCAACCGCCTGGGGAGTACTTAAAAATTAAAAAAAAATCAAATAAAATCAAAATTAAATTACAAATACAATTGAGGCGAACGCGAAGAGGGACAGAGAGTGCTTGAAGCAAATTTCAGGCGCAATTAAATTAAATTCCACTGGCAGGAGGTCCGGCAACTATTCATGTGTAAATTCCAACAAAAGGCGCTGCTGAGGGTGACAATTACGAGTCGGTCAAGACTCGGTCGAGTTCTCTCTCTCTCTCTCTTCTTCCTTTCGTTTCGTTTCGGCCATGTTCCCAGTTCCGTTTTATGGCCATTTGCTTTATGTAATGCCAAGTGTTTGGCCCAGCGACGGCAGCGATGGCATAAAAGCAAAAGGGCGACAGCGGCGCAGTTTTAATGTGCAATAAACTGTAACGATAATGATTATGCGTTCTAGGTGGAGCAGGCCAGGAGAAAGGACTCGAGACGAGAGGTGGTACCAAGGGGGGGGGGGGGGGGGGGGGGGGGGATAGGCCTCCTCGGCTGTTGCAGCAGTCAATCGTGGGCATAAGTTGGCTTTAATGGGCGCCAAAGTGGCAATTATTGAAAGTGCTCGCTCGCTGGGTCCAGTCCGAAAAGTGTAACAAGCAATCGCTTTGTCTCGGTCTCCTTGATTTGGCCAAATGAATTTTATATTAAATTTAATTCGTATCCCATAAACACGGGCGAGAAGCAATGGGATTACGGAAATAGGGAAGCTTTTTAGGGGAAAATTAAACAGGACAAAAAGGGGATTTCTTTTACGGGTGGATAAAGCTATGTAGTGTAGCTTTATTGATGTTTAAAAAATAGTATTTAAAGCCAAGACAACTGATTTTAGTTTAAATTCTTAGTTAGTTTTGCATTTATCACCAAAATCTTTATAAACCAGCAGCAAATCGATTTGAAATCAATAGTTTTATTGACCCATCAACTGGTATTCATTATTTTTCAGCAAACTGAATACGCACTCGTAAAATAAAATGTTATACACTTCATTTCATTACGGACTGTGGCCCATCTTGAAGAGAGTTCCCATGTCGTCTGTTCATTTTACATCCCATACATAACTATAACGATCCGGGCTCTCGGCCACACAACCGGCTCTTACATAAACCATCAATGGCAAGGGCCAATCTCCATATGTCCCACATCCCCATCCCCTGATCCGCCTCCGGTCCCATAAAAATGCAGTAAATGGCTGAGTAACAGACTGACTGACTACGGAAAACTTTCACTTCCGGTCCCGATGCCCCTTAAAGGATTCTTAACGGCCGAATTTTAGTGGCCATTGTAAGTCTGTGTGTGTCTACCCTTTTCGCATTTACATTATGCCTGCCACCGAGCACAAGTATCTGAGAGATACAAGCACGTGGGCACCGGGCTCAGCGGTATCTCTTGCATTTTATGGCCGAGGAAATACTCCGTGTCAGGTGGAACCTATATACACATATCTTTAATGCACAAATCAAGTCACTTGAGCACTTTTTCTATAAACATTTTCATTTTATAGATACTTAAAAGGGCCGCCTGCATTTGGAGAGCCTTTTATGCGGGTCTCCACGTCGTTCATGGTCCTTTCGGCCCATTCTATCCGGCAAGGCCATTAAGCCGGGGCTCTTTGTGTCCGTCTGAGAGACTGTGATTTCCAGCCAGCGTTCGAAAATTGTTGCATAAGAAGGAAAGGGGTGCCAACACGTTGCGTGTATTAGAGTGATTGTGTGCGAATCCTTGTGCGAATCCTGTGTGAGTTTTCGGCAGGAGGTTTGCCTGTGTGCCAAGCCGTGACCGTTTACGTGTCGCTGCTTTTACTTTTTATCTGAAAGTGGGATCGGGTAATGCGTTGCTGACTCGACAAACGCTTGGCCAGGTTTTAGTTTTAGTTTTCTTCTCTCCCAAAAAAAAAAAGGTAAATCAGATAAACTCACAAAAAAAAAAGAAGTAATGAATTCGATAATCGAACGTGAGCATGTGGAAATAATTACATAATGAAAACGTAGCTCAGAAGAAGAACAAATGGAAATTGCCTTCGAAGATTTGTAGTGTCCTTACCAAACAAAAAAAAGAGAAACACAATTACATGGCTAAATTAATTTTCTTATGCCAAAAGCCAAGATGGCACAAACAACGCAAATTAAGGGAAAAAAACCCAAACGAATTTCCCCTAATTGCTGCACAAGGAATTTCCAAATGAAATTTTCAACAAGAGTATCTTATTTTATTTAATTCCTCATTTCATTTTTACTTGATACGTTTTGTGCCATTTTTTCAGTGAGGGAATTAAAAGAGTCCACTGGAATATGCATAATTATGGGAGCTTAAAGTAATGGTAACTGCTTTTTATTATTTATTGTTTTTAAATACATTACATTCTAGCTACTTGAATATTTCCAATTTAATTTATTTTATATATTTAATATTTATAGGGTATTCTGTATTTGTTGTTTGATTTATTCACATTCTTTTCATATATATTTTTTTGCTCATTTCGTTTCGGATATAATTCGTGGAGTACATTGTGCTTTTTTCGTTTTTCTGTGAAAATATATATATGGTGCCCTTCGCTTTTGTATTTTTTATTCTTCCATTGATGTATTGCTCCTCTCTCTCATTGTGCAAACAGCCTGCGGCCTTTGTTCCTTGTATATTTTCAGATAGCATTAGAAATTAATGAAATCAATTTTTGGAAAAACAAAGAGGAAAAATCGGAGAAAACGGCCAGATGCGTAGGGTCTCAAATGGGAGCAGCGACGCCCGAAGGCGTTTATTTTGTACTCGAGTATTGATTGGGGAGTCCTCCTATCAAGGACTGCATGCAGTTTATCGTAGGTGGATTTGCTGCATGGAAGGAGTGTCTGCGAATGGTTGGAATTTCAGCAGGGATTTCTCGGGATTCGTGCTCCCTTTTAATTTTTTTTTTGGTAGCAAATGCCTGCAGAAAAGGGTCGCCGACCGCATAAAATATGAAATGTCCGGCCATTGAAAGGGGCAACGCACATATTTTTTGTATAAAAACAATTTTCTTTGATTTATGCGCTCGTAAAAAACAAATAAAATTTACATGCCCATTTAAAGGCAGTCGTTGGGCATACATACATCTTTCCCTCTATACCGACATACCCTCTATATACGACATAATATAATATAAAACATATAATATTTTCCTAGCTAATATATTAAAAAATATGAAACCGTAGAGAGCAGTAGCCTCTGGCCTCAAAGTGCGCAGCAAAGTATGCATCACGTTTTTTTTTTGTGACCAGCATCTTTTGTTTTATTTCGGAGCCCAAAACGGAGAGGAAAAAAAATTCATATCCCTGATGCTGTGAGTAAAGCAAATACAAATACAGCAGACCGTAATGTGTGCGTAATGTATGGCAAATATGTGCTCACTGCACACACACAGGCGTACGCACAGAAGGCACATAAATATTTCATTAAGTATGTGTTGTGCCCCATTTATGATGTGTTTGTTACATTGCACGGCCATAAATACGGCCGAAGAAAAACATTTTGATGATGCGTCTGTTGGCAGGCAGCAAATATTTGGCCAATGAAGCGATTCGCCGCCATCTGCAAAGGAGGAAGTTTTTTAATTTCCAAATTTAAATTCCATTAATTTCGAGCTTCCTGTTCGACATGTTCTACAGCTTAATACTGATTAGCCGCAGCCGCATGCACATTGGCATTAGCGGCTCATTGCCAGCGGCCGCCACTAACCATTTATGCAGGCCCAGCCAACCAATTAGCCGTCTCGCCGATGATGAATGTGTGTCCATCATGGTCGTGGAATCCGAACGTGAGCGGTTAGTCAATTACATTGCTCACCGGCCAGCATCCGCAGCAGGTCATAAGTGAAGCGTTAACCGCGTTTGGGTTGTTGCGTGTCTTGGCCCAATCGTTTGCGAGCTAATAAGCGGCTAAGTGACTGGCCCAACCGCCATTACCATTGCCTGCCTTCCTTCCTCTTCCTCTCAATTAACTGGGGAATAGTCTGAGGCACTTCATAACTGCGAACCCTTCGAACCCTTGAGTTTTTGCCATGCAATATTTAATCCTGGCCAGGCATCAGAGCCCACTTCCTCTGCGTCATGCTAGCCTCACAACAAATGAAACGCTCTGTCATGTGTCAGTGCAAATGCAGACAAACACTGAAAAAGTAGGAGAAGGAGGAGAAGGAGGAGCAGGAGCAGGAGGAACCCACCAAACAATCAGTGGGTACACGAACGAACCAACATCCCACTCTCACTCCGCCATTCCGTTCAGAGTCATTGTCATTAATTTGGCCCCGGCTCGGGCTCGGGCTCAAAGCAATAGCTTAGGAGTTTGGTCTGTGCCTGGGCAGGTTCCTGTTCCCGTTGCCGGTCCAGATCCTGGTCCCTATCCTCTTCCTAGTCCTTGTCTGCGGCAGTGGCATCATGAGAGTGCAAAAACAACTTGCCAGTTAAATGGGTGCTCCCAGCTCTGGGAGTCCTTGTACAATGGCTGTAACAGCAATACAGCTTGAGTGAACAGTTGGCACTTCACAAAGGCAACAGGAGAGGCTTGAAGAGGTGCAAAAGTATCAGAAACTGAACTCGTTTTTAAATTCTGAGGAATTTTAAGGAAGTTTAGGAAGTAAAATTAATAAAAGTTCATTGTTTTTGTATGATTTATGCAAGTTGATCTAAAAATATTCTTATAAAACTTATCAGCAATTTATCATTTAAATTATTTGTTGAATTAATATTATTCCAATAAATATTTATAATTCGAAAGATCCTCCAAGTCCCCTTGATTTATTTCTACCTCCTTTTTTACCATTTCGTTCCACTGTGCTCGTCCCACTTCTCATTTCCAAGAGCAATGCAGAAGGTCTGAGAGCGCAGTGTCTAAATTAAATAATTCCCACAACTGCTACACTGTGTGTCATGTCTGCTGGCGGAGGGTGTAATCCCCCGTCCAGGGCATCATTTTGTTTTTTGTTGTTCCAAAAAAAAAAAACAACAACAACAAATATAACAGCAAGCGGCAAGAGCGACAGTGGACCTGATAAATGAGTCCCTAATATGAGCGCTGTTAATAAAAGTGGCAAATTAAACGTCAACCTCTACAATTTTGTGCCATTTGTCGGGGTGTTCGTCGGTTCGTTGCGGAATAGTGATAATGCTGTGGGCCAGAATGCCAGACCCTCAACTGATTATTGCTGTTGGTTTTGCCTTTTTTTTAATGTCTATTTGTTTGCCTTTCGAATGCCTTGCGGCTCCAGGACTTTCCCCTCACTCCGGCCAGGATTGTGGGTCTCATTAGTTGTCGGACACGCCCCTGTCGGAGCATAAGGAGGAGAAGGAGGGTCTGCGGCTTGTTGGTTTATAGTTTGTCGCATGATTTTGCACTTAAATTGCTTACAAAATGTTTGACAGGGCAGCAACATGACTTTTGAGTGAGGATTTTTAATGAGAGTGTGTGTGGGCTGCTGGATTTTAATAAAGAGCTTGAAGCCCCTTTGGGGCTCTTGAATATTTAATTATCCTTCCAGCGCAGCACTTGGCCTAAGCTAGGACTGGCATAGTCACAGGTCTACGAGTATAAACAAAAAGCCAACTGCAATAAAGCGGAAATTAATGCTTCCATTATTTCGATAAACAATTATTCTACCGCACCCACAACAGAGAGTGAGGTGTGTGTGTGTGTGTGCCCCTGAAAGCGATTGGGAAAGCACAATAAAGGACCAAATTCATTGATTATCGATAATTTAGGCCATTGGACCCCCCAAAGAAGGGGGGAGAGTTTTGTTTTAGCCACAGCTGGCAGGCTGGCAGGCTGGCAGGCTGGCAGCCTGCGTGTGCGTTAGCCAGAATAAACAAATGGAAATGGGCCGGAAAAACAGAGGAAAAATCTATTAACGCCCGGATTATTAACGTCACACTATAAGTAATTTATACGTTAATTATGCGTGGCTGAGTGGAGGCGTACAGGATGCTGGGAGAGAGTCAGTGGCGTTAATTATAATGGTTTCTCTGCTGCCAGGAGATATAACCAGGGGCCTGAAAACGGATCCTGGACTGCCTGTGTAGTGTGTTCCTTCAAGATATGCAGTGAAATGTGTGCAAACACACACAGGAGACCGCAGTGTCCCGCTCTTGCTTTTGCTTCTATTTTCTCAGACTTAAAACTAGGCAGCTAAAAGTAACAGGCTGACATATTACGACTAATGTCGCCTCAGCATCAGCATCAGCATCAGTAGAACTCGGCTCGAGTCGCTGGAGAAAACTGAGCAAGCAACTTGAGAGACGACAATGATGACTTGGCTGGAGGCGAAAGTGGCGCGCGGGCTGTAAGACTATGCATAACTAAGGCTGCAAATGATAAACTTGCAAGGGGGGAAAATAAGTGGAAAGTATGTCAAGCTCAGTGACACAATAAGTACACACACTACTCGTATATATAGGATGCTCCAAGGGAAAAATATGGCGGCAAGAGGAGAATGTCTGCCTGCCTGCCACGTGCAAATTATAAGCCTGCATGTGTCTTCTATATCATCATCATCATCATCATCTGGTTCTTGTTCTTACTCTTGTTCTTATCCTTGTTCTACTGCCTGCGCCTGCGATTATCTAAGCTTATTCCTCACCTCCTCACGTTGCCTTTTCTTTGGGCATTGCGCATACGCCGCGTATGCCAGCGCCCACTAAATGCGTTTATTAATGCTTCTCCTTGGCCTAATTCGCAACACTTGTGCGTCGTCGGCATCGTCATTTACATGCATACATCATTTTGCATACATGATGTATTGTTGCCTCTCCATTCCACTGAGCTTACCGAGCTTATGCTCCCGGAATTCCACACACCCTGTCGCCCGAATGTCAGTGCGGAAAAACAAAGGCAACAGCGACGACAGGCAACAATGATAATAAAGGCGACGCGGCACGGGCTGGCAAGGAGCTGCGGCAGATGTCCTTGCTGCCTTCTGCCTGCTGCCAGGTAGTCACCAGGCAGCAGCAGCATCATCATCGTCCCGAGGCTTGGGCTCAGCCCATAATAAAGACAAATGCTTGGCGAAACTTGCACAGGGCACATAATTAACACGGGAAAGGAGCTCACAGAGGATCGGGTTTTTGTTTCAGCAATGAAATTGCTTTGAACTGCACCTGCCACAAGGATGTTGCATAAGAAGAGCACAAAAGGAGAATTTTGGCCAAAAAGAAGGCTTAATTTAACGCAGACAAAGCAGAGCAAGGTGAATTGTAAAATCTTAGAACTATGATTCTTATTTAGAGTTCCTTGAAGCATTGTTTCAGTAAAAATACTCACTTAGACTTGTATTAAATCTAAAGTGCACGATAAGGAATCAAAACAAAGGATATTCAACCTGCAAACCCTGTTAAAATATTGCTTGTTTTTCCCCAGTGTAATCCTCAACGAATTTCTTCACATTTTGCGGCGTAAACAACACTCATCATGGACTTTTAAGTGACCCCGATGGCTTGTTGCTCTTTGGGAAATTTAATAGGATCCCAAAAGATAAATCTCAGTCGGCAAATCATGACCTGCTACACACACACACCCGAACCGTACCCGAAGGAGACCCCTGATCTCTGGCCCTGTCGCTAGCTATCCCTTCCCTGTTAATAGCCGTCAGTCAGAGGAGCAAAGCATTAATCAAATTTTCAAGCGAAAAATTCTCAAAGTTGAGCTCGGCAGACAATCGAAAAACTTTGCACGGTCCGAGCTGGCTGACTGGGTGGCTGGGAAGCTGGATGGCTGTCTCTTTCCAACCCGCTAGCTGCTCAGATAAGCCCATTTAGCAACGTTGTCATTTCTCTTGTTTCGTAACGTTGATTTCATTTTATTGTTGCCTGTCTGCCCTGCCTGCCTGGGCCACCCTCCCTCCCATCGTCGTCTTCCAGTTAGCGCACGCCTGTCATAAATCTTGTTTTGAATGTCCTGCCAGCGCTGATAGCGCGCGAGGAGTGGCAGGAGCAGGCGGGAGCCTTGGTAAAGTCAGTCGAGTCATCGATTCGCATGCATACACACATACTTTTAGGTATATATGGCACATATATAGCCATGGCAACACATTAAATTAGTACACTTGATCGAGCAAAAAATATTTATGGCAAAGCGCTCGCCGAAAACGGGACCAGCGTCCCAGTTGATGATTCGATGGGCGCCCGCTTCAAGGACACGTCGCTGCTCCTGGTCCCTGGTTCTGGTTCTGCTCCGGCGAGTGGGCGCGGGTCTGACGGCTGCCGAGTCAACTGTTTCCATGGAACAGCGCATTGTGACTGTTATAAATCTCGAACGCAAATTGACTGTGCAACGTTGCGACGCCTTTTGAAGTGGTGTCCTGTCGGGGGAAAGGAGTCCTTGCCCCCCTTTTCGAGGGCTACAAACATTTTCGAGGGGCCACGCCGGACTGTCTGGTTCCGTTCGGCAGATAGGCTTTTGATTGGCATTTTATGTCTGTTCGTCGCTGCTTTTGACTTATGTTTCATTAATTTGTATCATTTTTATTGGGACTAACAAGGGGCCGATGTGGATAATTGACCAGATGGGTTCTTAGATTGTAAAAAGGTTATAAAAGCCTTCGGTGCTTACATTTCAATGCTCTCCAGTCTTTATGTTTTATATATATCTACTTTTGGGAGTGACGACTAAAAGCATTTTCGGGGGCCTTGAAATGTGGAGTGGAAATGGAAATAAAGAGACTTACATCTCCATAAAAATAACACAAATCCGTTTAATGACTTTGTTATGGATTTATAATTTAAATCTAGAAAATTACGAATTATATCAATCTTTATTTAAAGTTTATTTGACTTTCTCTTCTTCGAAATATAATTACTCCATGTTAAGCCCGTGTGTGTGACAGTAATTCGAAGGCCGAATGAACTCCCCTGACCTTATCGTCTCTCCGATGGCAGAGTCAATACTTCGTGAAAAAATAATGGCTGCAGCTGGCATCGTTTGCATTCTCCATCACCGACAGACATTAAATGTTTGAGCTGAAAGGCTGGCGAGAGGATTTCTCCAACGCTTACACAACATTTGCAAAGCCTTAATGTATCCACTCGAATTTGTTTTTGGCATCTCTTGAATTTTCGCCACGTCAGGCAGGCCAGACAGAGTCGAACCGAATCGAATCGAATCGCATCGAGAGCGCTCTTCATAAATCCATTTTATGAATTCGATGAATTTTGTATGCTGCAAACATGGGAAAGTGAGTGGGCCTGGGCCTGGGCAGGGGTTCGGGTTCGGGGATTCGTGCATATTTAAGCAGCGTCAGGCAAATGAATGAAAGTCTCGCTGGATTCCATGGGCCCGATGGGTCGTGGGTCGGTTCGCTGCCTGTCATATGCAAACGAAATTAAAATGCACTACAACGTCGGCTTCGGCTGGGAAAAAGTGCGCACGAATGCATAAATAAGTGGAGTGGTTCGGGGATGCACACTCCATTGAATGGCACTCGAAACTATGCAACACATCCGCATCCGCATCTGCATCCGCATCTGCATCTGGAGACAAACGAAAGTATTTATGCCCGAGGGAGGGAGAGCCCTCCAGGTGGAAGTTCGCTGGAGAAGAAGGAACAAGGAGCACGCGGGCCTTGCTGTATGTCAACGGGCTGAAATGAAAAGCCAGCTAGCTGAAGGGGGAAAAGCATTTAAATTGCAAACATAAATGCCTGACAAACTCCTGTGGAAGATTCTACGCAAATGGAGGATACTTTTGTCAGGGAACAGCCTTAGCTTTCACGGGGAAAATGCATTTAAGGTGCCACGGCCTGTAAATGGGTCAAACAACCATTTTAAAGCGCGGCACGTAAATCGAAACTGGGTGACGACTCAGCCTGCACTCAAGTCGCAACAATGCGTATACGCCATGGTGTACGAGGGAGGAGGGAAGGCAGAACCTAATGCAATCGGGTTGGGCAAACATCGAGTGGAAAAAGCTTGATGGAATTAACATTCGCCCGGAGGCAGTAACCGGGAAGCCTTCTTCTCTACACCAGGACAAAATCCGCTCGGAATTAGCATTGTCCTCCGGTCTACATCGGACTTCAGTCAGTCGGCAGTCCCGCTGACTCGACACAAAAACACATCCATGGGGCAACCGGTTTTTGTGTCGTGTTAGTGTCCTGGTGCGGTTTTAAATGTGTTTTTATTGATTTTGCTGAACACACGCCTTTGGCAGGCTTTCTGCGTATACTTTGGGCCACCAGGCAGCTGCCAAATTGAAAACTGCACGCCCACAAAATAAATTTAGCGTGGGCCATGGAGATGGCATCGGGAAAAACCTGGCAGTGTCCAGGAGTCCAAGCTATATACCACCCCTTTACTTCCACCTCTTGGCCATATCCTGCCTTATCCGTGCGGCCCCGAGGGTTATTTGTTGAGTTTTGTAAAATTTATGCTTGGCAGCAAGTCAAAATAGGAAGGAGCTGCGGTCGGAGGTAAAGTTTGTGGGTTATCCTCCATTTTTCCTGCTGCTGCTGATGCTGCTGCTAGTGCTCCTGCTCCTGCCGGTGTCCCATATGGCTGGCAGAGCAATTCCCATATAAATTTAATGCGCCAACAGGCAAAAGAAATGTGTCCTCCCTGCGGCTCCTGACTATGACTTAATGCACAGGCTACATAAAAATTGCATTAAGCGCACCGAGAATTATGCAACAGCGACCGGAGCAATCTATTTCTATGCCCAGCGGCTGGGACCAAGTGGGGGAGAGAGAAGAGGGTATGCAGGTTGCAGGTTATCTAACAGAATAAGCTAATTTTACACATGATGGGCGGCCTCGGCGGTGACTTCAGCTGGAAACGGGGCCTGAGCCTTCCTTTCGGAGTCCTGGCCCCGAAAGCCTTCAACTGCACAAGTGACTTGGCACAAAAGGGATCGAAATAGGCAGCAGGATCGAGATCGAATCATAATACTTTGCTAATGCTCTAAACTCGTGGGCTTGCTTTGACATTTATACGGGAAGGAGGAGTGAAAGTGACTTCTTCTTGAAACGCTTCCCGTTGAGTGGACCTTTGGGTCAAGTTAATGGAGTAGAAATCGCCGGCACAACGGGAGAGCCCGCCGCCGCAGCAACAGTCCTGCGCCGCCGAAAAGGGATAAAACATTGTAGCAGTGAATAATGCGCATAATAAAGTGTCCAAAACATTTGTTTTCTTTTTGCCTTGTCCTCCTGTTGGCCCTGGCTTTTCGGTTTTTTTTTGTTCGGTTTCTCTACGGTTCTCTGCTGGCCTTTTTATTTGGCACAACTTTCCAAACCAAATGATGGCTGGGGTGAGGGTGTGTGCGGCTGGCCTAAGTTTGAAATTGCTTTAAATTTGTTGTAATGGCGCTTTAAGTAGTTTTCCTCTTGGCCTGTTGATTTATGGCGTCTGTGGGGGTTGGGGTCTGGGAGAAAGTCACCAATTTTTTAATGCAGCATATTTCAGTAATGGCAATAAATGTGGCTATAAATCGGTTGAAACCAACGAATCGATAGTGAGGGTCGTTAAAGCGCAGCTTAAGGGGACAACTAAAGTCATAAGGAAGTAGACATTTCCGAGAAAGGATTGGTAAAAAGAGGTAAGAAGTTGTCTTAAGTATCGCTTAAAATAATGGAGTAAATGTATAAAAGGTTGCAGATTGAAATAGAAAGTCAAATTACAGTATAAATAAATAAATTTGTAAAGTAATATCGATTGAAAATTAATTAGAAACTGCATTTAGTTTCTATTATCATTGGCTCTTTGGAAAATTGATTTTATATATTTTAACAATCTGTTCTGTGGCTTGGCAAATCCTATACAACTTTGGTGGCAATTAGCCGAGCTCATCGCTTGTCTTTCTCCGCGACCTCCAAAGCCCATCGGCAAATATTGACACACTGAGCGGCGGAATCGAGGCCACAGCACAGAGCTCAGAGATGGAAAAATGGAAAAAGCAGCTTACACAAATACACAGAGAGCGTGTGTGTGTGTGTGTGTGTGTGGATGTGGCAGACACAGGAGGCAGTCAACTGTCTAGTCAACTTCCGGCCATAGAAATTAAATGCGCACCACGCACATGTGACCACGTTGGCATTGCCGCCCGCTCGGCTGCCCTGCCTGTGCTGTTTGCTCAAACATAAACACTGTGGCGCTGTCGGTGTGTCTGGGAGAGAGAGCCGCAAATAAATATTGCACAAAGTCAAATAGGCCCAGCACAGCACCAGCAGCACTAGCAAACCCAGAAAGGGCCGCAGACTCTGGCAACATCAACATAAAACATAAACAGACGCATTAGCAGCAAATCATTTAAATATACGCAGCCGGAGAAGGAAGGCGTAGAGGTGTAGAGGAGAGATCCAACTGGCTAACTAACCTTGTGAGATAAACAGGCTGAATAGCAGCAGCATCCGGCGAGGGTGGATCCAGGACTCTGGCAGCAGGAAGGAGTTCATTTAATGTATGTTAGGAAGGGGAGAAAATTCTAAGAAATATATTGAGATATATTTTGGGGCATAATGATTGAGTCCAGAAATATGCAGGATCAATCAATCAATCATTTGCAGAATTATATTAGGCTATTTTTGAAGTAAATTTACTTAAATCCCTTTAAATCCTGTGTGAGTATTAGTTTTATTTAAATTAGAGGTGGAGAACTATCGATAGTTTTATCGGCATCGATAGTGATCTAGTGTTCTTTTCCCTAAAATCGTCTGAAAACTAAGATAAAACTAATAAAATCTATTAAAATATGGAGCGCTTTTTGAAAAAGGGAATGTTTAGTGTTAAAAATTACGTATTATCTTATTTTTCAGACGATTTTAGGGAAAAGAACACTAGATCACTATCGATGCCGATAAAACTATCGATAGTTCTCCACCTCTAATATAAATTAGGCAGGTTACCTAAGCACTTATTAAAATATAAAGATTCTCTAATACTGACTTTTCCAGTTACTTTAATTAAAGATATTTTCTAAAGTTTTCTGTAGATTTTCTCTTTCAATTTTTCACAGCATCACCTACAGACAGCTTACAACATATATCCCTATGCCTTTTTCTTGCTGATATCTCCCCTCGGCCAGAATAATATTGTGAATTAGATACACGTTTCAAGGACAGTAAACTCCGGCCCAGAATCTAGCCACTCGACCACAGTCTGCTGGCATTTCGTTGGTGTTTTCCTTTGACTTTTGGCCAGGCGCCTCCTGCTCCAGTTTGGCTAATTATGCCAGCAATAAAAACTCGTCTCAAAATGCTGTATATAGTAGGACTGTTAGTGGGTGGCTTCTTTTGTGGGAAGATGGATGTCGAGACACACACACACGCTAACGCACACAGACAGCTATTTTGGGGCAGGCTTTCACAGAGTTAGAGTTTTCCCCATAGCCACAGGAAACAGGCAGCTGTGCGAAATTCTTCAACTAAAATTGCAAAAGTTTTCCCTCCACAAAACTGTTTTGTGAGCGCCTGTGCCGTCGTTCTTGTGTGTGTGTGTGTGAAAAATGGCCAAATAGCAACTAATATGGCGCACATTAATTACGACAAAATGGCGCTAATGTCGTCAGTGCTCACCCACACAGAGCAGCACAGCACACACTTCCGTTTCCGGGGCTTTCATTAGTATGCGTGTGGTAGAGGCAGGACTCGATATCCTTTGATGGCCGCCAGGTGAATGATCGAGCATGACTGAGCGGGAAGTTAGCAGTTTTTAATAGATTCAATTTCACGTTATAGCATTTTCTGCGGCTATCCTGGAGTTAAATATGCATTGATCCCAGCGGCGTTCGTCGATCAAAAGCATTCCATTGTTTGCTCAATCCATCGCCGACACCCAACACACTGACATTGTCCATTGTTATTGCAGCTGCTGGGGGTGCCTGTGCCTGTGTCCTGTGTCCTGTGTCCCGTGTGTATGGATTCGTTTAGGTGTGAAAAGGCGGTGTATCGTTGGCGTTTCCCCCGGTTGTTAGCTGCGAAAATATCCCCACAGGTTCCGCCGTGCTCTCCCTTTTTTTTTTGCTTTATTAGCCAAACAATGCACGTAGGCGGATGGCGGCATAAATAATGCCGATGGCTGGCCAAAACATGACCCCATATTTTATGTACACACTACACACTCTCTGTCTGTGCCTTTTGAGAGCAGGGAGAAGGACTGATGCGGAATGGGGCATAAATATGGTTATCGGAAAAGGTACATACATATATATAATATATTTAGATGCCGTGACATAATATTTTCATCTTATTTTTCGCCGAAAATAAACCCACAAAGCAGGGGAATAAACCCGCAAACACTCGCTCACAGCCCGACAATCAGACACAAAGTAGCCCCACATTTGTGTTCAGTTGTGTTGTGTTGTGTTGTTGTGTTGGGGTTTTTTTGGTCTCCTTTATCCCAAAACATTTGCATGTGGCAGCCAGGACAACGGGCGCAACAGATGGCGAGGCTGGCAGGCAGACATCCCGAATTATTGGAGGGAGCGGCCCGGAACGATTCCATTTTTCTGCGGCTGGTTGACTAGGCAACTGCTTTGATGTGTCTGCCGGGAGGTCTTTAGCTATCGGATCGGATTTGCGCTCGAACAACATTTGAAATAAATCTGCTTTGACGGCTCAGGCTTTTTTGGGGTTATTACAACGAAATTCGCAATAATTCGCATTGATCATTAGGTAAAAGCGCATCAATTAGGCCTGGCTGAGTCCGAGGAACCCGGAGAATCCAAAGAATCCCTAAGACTGGACGCCTAAACGGTGGCAAATCCTTAGTATTGATTTAACCAGAGTCCTCCGAGAGAAAACAAACAACAGATTCGCCGCCTTACGACTTATGTACGTAAAAAAGCAAAATGAGACCCAGGACACGCTCATGGTGAGCATGGAGACCTTCCTTTTCAGCTCAGGAAACGGGCACGTGGGAAAAGCGCCGGGAAAAGCGGTTCACACAAAGACGGCTGGTGCAAACAATTGTTTAAGGCAAAGTGCGTGCGCCACAAAGGAATGGCAGAAAGGAAAGCCCGCCACTGAGCCGAGAGCCCAGGGCCCCAAGTCCTGAGTCCTGAGTGCTGAGTCCTGAGCCCTCGTGAGCTGTTGTGAGCTCCAAGCTGCGAGTCCTTTCGCTCCTCCCGTCACGTGCTGGCTCTCATAAACATCCATGTGGGTGTTCTCCTCCCAAAGTAGACTACAAAGTTATGGTACAGCTGTGCAGCTGTGTGTGTGTGTGTGTGTGTGTGGCACGTCCTGAGCCCGACTGTTGCTTCAACACTCGCGCCTTTTGCCTTTAATGTCAGCCACAACAACACCAGCAGTCATTCCATTCCCGTTGTTATGCGCGAGCTCACACACAACACACACAACACGAACCCTCACCCTCAACGAACCCTTCGTCCTTCGCCCTTCGTCTTAAGTATTTTGTACAATTTTAAAATGCTACTTTCACGCCAAATTTAATCTGAATGACATTTGGGGGCGAAACTAGTGCCAAACAATGAATGAGTGCCGGGATTTCGCCTTTGAAAAGTGTGCCTCGCACATGTTGTGTCTAATGTCTGGTTATCAGCTTAACTTGGGTTGGTTTAACATCGAATTAAATAAATACTCTGGGGAATAAAGATGTAATTAGGATAAAGAAAAGAAATGATTGGGAAGTGAGAAGTATATAAGTAACATTTTTAATATTTATTTACATGTAGAGAGCTTTCAAATATGTTATTTCTTGCAAGCTAAAAGGTTAATCTCCTAAGAAAATAAAATGAAAAGAGAGTATCCAAGATTTCAGGTTTCAGTATTTTAAAAAATACTTTGGGGAAATAAAGATGTAATTAGGATAAAGAAAATAAATGATTGGGAAGCGAGAAGTATATAAATAACATTTTTAATATTTAATATGTAGTAGAGAGCTTTCAAATATGTTATTTCTTGCAGGCTAGAAGGTTAATATTCTAAGAAAATAAAATGAATAGAGAGTATCCAAGATTTCAGGTTTCAGTATTCTAAAAAATACTTTAGGGAAATAATGATTTAATTAGGATAAAGAAAATAAATGATTGTGAAGTTAAAAGCCTTTTGAATATTTATTTACATTCAATATGCTTTCAAATCTAAGCTTTCTTTTATTTACTTAGTTAATCTCTTAAGAAAATAATAGTTAAATTTAATTTAAATATTAAAGCTCTTCCCCTAAATATTTTCTTAGAGGATATCGAAGATTTTAGGCCTCCATGACTGACATTTCCTTTGTCAAAAGACTCTCAAACCGCCATTCAACTCACATTTCTAGACAAGTCAACAAGCCAAAGGGACTAATGTAATTGGCAGTGAAAAACTCCAGACGGCAGAGCATACTTATGTGGAACACAATCAGGACGAATACAAAAGCAGATGAAACCCAAAATTGATAAATATCAAATTAAAAATGTCACAAAAAAAGAGAGAGAGAAAAAAATATTCGAAAAGATTATAAAAACCAAAAAGCGGCAGACAACAAGACCGTAAATAAAGTCAAATAAACGGCCATAAACGACTGCCTGTGTTTGTTATTATTATTGTCTAGTTGAAAACACAAACAAAACGGCATAAAACAATAGCCATAAATGCAGGGGGCGAGACGAGGCTGAGAGCATATGAAAACCGATTTGGCCACAGACAATTTTGCAATTTAAAATAAATAATTCGTGGAGTGGCAGTATATGCGTGTGTGTGTGTGTGTGTTTAGATTGCATTCGCCATTCGCCAGATTAGCTGCTTACAAACTCCAGCCAGGACTTCTGGTCGGGCCCAGATAATGGATAATGGCTAATGGTGTGAGGGCTGAAGATTAATGGCCTTTGTGCGTCTAATTTCGATTTAAGGAAATTTATTTTTGATTGCGAGACAATAAGTCAGGCAAATTAAATGGATAAGGGCCGAATGACAAGGGTTAGCCAAAGGTTAAAGCCAAAACCCTGCCTCCTTTTATTCCTACTTTAATCTGCTGGAAAGCCTCTCTCTGTCTCGTCTGCTTCCGTCTTCAGTTCACATTCAAATTTCAGTCGGAAGACATTCAATCATTTTTCACATTTGTCACATTCTTTGGCGGCTCATACATCACATCCCATCACATCACAGAAAAGGTAAAAGCAAATACGGTTATTAAATTAAAATGGAAATATACATTTAAGTAACCCAACAAAAAAAAAATATATATAGAAGTTCAGCTGATGATGGTGCTGAGGCCTGCAGTAAATGTCAGTTATTGCAAACAGAGTGCCGGACACCGAATGCAATTTGAGTCAACTCTTGTCGGGATTCGCTTGCCTGAACAACAATGGAGGCGAGGGGCAGGAACGGGCAGAGAGACTTGAACCGGGAACGGGGAACGGGGAACGGGATCAGGAAGTGGCCCAGAATTTTGCATGTGGCTGAGAGACCGCAGGATGGCAATTTGTTGTTGCTAGCCTGGGTTGTAGTTGTGAAAGGCCAAAAATGGGTTATATATTCTAGATTCTAGGCACAGACACAAAAGCTGCGTTGACAAGGGCCACCTACGAAACAGCAGTTGAACTTTTGACCCCCGCCACAACAATGGCCAGCGGAGGGGAGAGGCTAGGAGAGGCTAGGGGTAACGGTGGCACTTTTAAGGACATGCTGGACATGGGCAACGAGATGGAACCTAAACCAAACCGATCCCAGCCTCGGCTCTGGCCTGGCAGGACTCTACTAAAAAAAACTGAAAAATTTACATAATTTCCAGACAAGTTTCCTCAAAGTGCCGCTTTCTCTCTCTGGGTGTGTGTGTGCACTGGCTAAAATGCTCATAAATAAATGAACATGGCAATGGCCACCAGCCTAGTTGCAGTCCATCACCCCATCCTCTGTGCTTCGCTTCTCCTCTGCTATGTATTTTCGGCCAAGTCAGTGGCCTCAGTCGGACGGACGCTCGTTTATGGCGCGTTGAAACAGCACAAAATAACATGAAATAAATAATAACTTTTTCTGCACGACAGCGGCTGGGGCCCTCGGATTTGTTTTTGCTCGCAGCCAGAAGAGCACGCTGAGTTAATTAAAATTTAAAAGCAGCCGCACTCGTGCGGGAATTGCAATTGCAATTGCCATGTACTACCGGCTACAATGTACCCCATGTACAAGTTGTGCGCCTGTAACTGTTACTATTATGGCTGCAATGGCTGCAATGGCTGCAATGGCTGTGATGGCTGCCACCGTTGTTACGGCCATTGTTACTGTTACTGTTATGGGCCAGTGGCGGTGTCGAGGTTTCACAATCCGCCGTTTCGAATGCGATTCCTGGCGAGAAATAAGGAAAAACAGCACGGAATAAATGTGGAAAAAAAACTCTGGTTCCTAATAAAAGTAATAATTTACATTAATGGGAAAACGGGAAGTTATTTGCATTTTGTTGTTATTAAATTCAGGGGCAAGTTGGGGAAGCTTTAGAATGCTTGAGATTAATGCTAATTTGTATAATTTGACTTTACAATTATACTTCTGGTTGCATTATTTAAGAAACCATTTCTAAAACTTTATCTTTGCAGTATTTACATCTTGTTCTTATTTTTAAATAAATACAGATATACCTTAAAGTTTCTTGTTTCCAAAAATATTTCCCTTACCTAAACTCATCCTTAAAGAACGAATACAAGTACCGAAAAGAATTCAGAAAAATTGTTGTTACCAATAAAACAAATATTTTACATTAATGCTCTGCAGCTGTCAGTGTTGCCGAGGACGAAAGGACCAAGTTGGCACTGGCATTGGCAAGACAAAGCGCTAAACTGACAGGTTAATAATCTCGACTCGATAATCGACAGCCCGCCAGGACCCGTGCCACAGATGACAGCCTGAAAGGGCCAGTACAATGTCAGCGCAGATAACACACAAGGTCCTTGCTCACACACACACACACACACCCCGCACACCCACCATACCCATACGTGCACGTGGGTCCTTGGGCGGAGAAGGACCTCCTCCCTGTTTGTGTGCGTGTCAACAAAGAGCTTATTAACGTGCCGCAGACAGCAATTGGGAATTCCTGGGAAATGCTCGCCTTATCTGGGCTCTGGTGTTCGTTCGCTCTGCTGATTGGCAAATATTTCAATTATTTTTTCATTTCGTTCAATGAAATGTGGCACGGGCATCGCGATGAAATTTCTCCTCGATTTGGCGAAACAACAACAACGGCAAACAAAAACGCATTTATAAATCTCATCCAGCAAATACAAAATACAAAGTAAAATGCTTCGTTATTTATGGACCTTTCTCCCTCTTTTTTTCTATTTTTTGCTGATCCTGGTGCTCCTTTTTCTGGTTTAAGGGAAATTGTCAAGCGAATGACACATATTCGTGGGGTAAAAAATTCAAAATAAAATCATAAATTTATTAAAATGCACCAGACAGCAGCGGCTCCCATTTCCCAGTTCCCAGCTCCCAGTTTCCAGCTCTTCCCAGCGAAAATACATTCTCATGTTTGTGCGATGAAATTTACATGCAAAATTTAAAAGCCCGCCCAGTTCCCCTGTCCCATTCCTGTCATGCATATGCATTGGGGGAATATTTGACATATAACCGCGTCGGTTTTACAGCGTCATTTCTGGTTTTGTTGAAATATTAAAATGGATGACGCACGGAAAATGCATATGGCTGGACCCAGAGTGAGAGAGAGACCCCCGTCCACATCCTGTCCCTCCAAAAAAAAAGAAATGGTCCAACATTTGTAAAAATGCACGCTTTTAGCACCGGCAAATATTTGCTTAATCGATTTATTATTTGTTGCACAATTTCATAATGAAGCCGCATTAATAATGCCACAGCAGCCTTAATGCCCCACTAAAAGATTCATGGGGCAAATGCCAGGCTGACACACATTTCGTGGAATGAAATTTTAAAGGATTTTCCAGGCTACTGACCAATATGGCGGCTGCCCAACTTCAATATTTATTATCAGTTTATTGGATAGAATATCATCTAAGCCGAGGCAAAGCCGAGAGTCGCACTCAACTCAACTCAAAAGTGCACGCAAAACTTTTTCCTCGACGGGGAATCCCACTTGGCCTGGCCTGGCCGACAGCCACCTGTCCAGGGTTCTCTTCGTTCGTTCCCCCAACTGCACGTTGGGCGCGTTACGCCTCTTTTGTTTGGCTTTGATTTAACATTTTGTCCGTTTACTTTGCAGTTTAACAGGCGGCAGACGCACGACAGGAGCAGTCTGTTGTTACCCTGATCCTAGGGGCCAACTCCCACCAGGATTCCAATCCCAACTACAGCTCCCATTTCCCGCTGCCTGCATTTTTCTACACTTTTCACCGTTGGCAATTTCATTTCGCCCGGGTCTCTGTGGGAGTTCAAGCTGAAATGTGCTTTTGCTGTTCTCCACTCTTTACTCTCCGGTTCGGTGTCTTCTTGGTACTCAGTAATGGTTCGGGAAAGAGGTTTATTTGGGTTCTAAGAAGCTTGGTAAAAGATGTTAAGAAAGGTCTTCAAAAAGGATTTTTTTAGTTATTATTTATCTTTGGAATTTATAGAAATTTAGATTATATTTCGATTAGATTGGTGTACAATCTAAAATAATATTTTATTAATTTAAAACTAAAAGTTAAAGCAAAAAAAGCTCTCATTTGACAAACCATTTCTTTAAGAATTATTTGATATATAAAAGTATGAACCAACTATACTTCAAAGTCTTAAATTTAAAGCATACAAAATATAACTAACACGATTGTGATCTGTATTTCTAATTATATTTATTAAATATTATTTTTCTAACAGTTCAATACAACAAATATATTATTAATGGGTATCCCTTAGTCAGAACCTTCAACTATTAAGCCTTTCCCTTTCCTTTTTTCTCATCCTCTGCATCCTCTACAATGTCCTGTGTGTGTGCCTGGCTACTTGGCCGTGTCCCGTGGCCCCGAGTTCTACGCGTAACTTGACTTTACTTCGACTCGAGCTCAAAGTGAACAGAAAGCGAAGCTATGTGCCACTCCCACTCCCACTCCCAGTTCTAGAGTCCTTCTCCACCTTCTTTTGGCAGTGCCACTCCTCCAACTGCTACTGGAGAGAGAGTTGACAACTTTTTTTCGCCGCTGTCGCCGCGCTGTTTTAGTTTCTGTTTTTTAAGTATAGTTGGTTTTAGTTGCTGCTCCGCTATGTTTTCATTTTCCATCCCCTCTCCCGATCCCAGTGGCTGGCTACTGCTTTTTGTGCCATCGTCATGTTGCACAAAGTTAAATGTTCCTGCGCAGCCGGGCGGCACAAATGCGAAATGGCAACAAACAATTTGAGGCAATAAAATAAAGAGAGCATATGAAGTGGGCGGACTCGCGCAACTGCGGGGCATAATATCTGGGAAATAAAAGCGAAATTGAATTGTAAAATTTTTATTGTGCTTTGGAGAGGCAAAAGCTAGCTTGCTAACTCTAGTCGCAGCCATTAGCCGGTTCCAGTTCCAGTTTTAATTCCCGTTTATACCACCGATCCTGGCCCGCAGAACAATGGCCGCCATTCAGGACTCTCGGCACCGTTGGAACTTAATCAAATGGCAAAATGGCTGGCGGTCAGAGTCTCGCAAAATCTCGCAAATAATAATGCCAAACTCTGGTGTACCCTGGACAAGCTCCCCGTTCGATCCTGGCAATCCAATCTGCTTGCAGCACTCGTGGAGAAATCTTGGCAACAATTACATGTTTAATTAACTTTTTGTTATGACTGGCCAGTGGTCCGTCCCTCCTCTGCTGCTGCTGCTGCTGCTCCTGCTGCTGCTGCTCCTGCTCCTGCTGCTGACTCGTCTAATTAGAAAAGTGCAACAACTGTCGGTCGGATGGCTGAATTAAATAACCCGCTGACCAGGGGAGCGGGGTTGCCAGGATTTGGCGAGAGATTGCAGTGCGAAAGCCAGTATATGCACACACTGCCTGCACATCAAAGGATGTGCAGCTCAGCTCGGTCAAATTTTAATTTAGGTTCTGTATGCAAATGACCCTAAATGTTGTATAACAATTGAGAGAGCGTACGAGATTTTTGGCTACATTCTTGGCCGACAAATTGTTATGAATGTGCGGGTGTGTCTACTACGGCCGACTACGACCGGCATGTGTTTGTGTGCCCAAAGGCTTAGTCCTTTAGTCCTTAGGCCTGACATGTGCAACTGCAAGTTACAGTTGCCATTTGCGGAACTATGTATGTCATGGCATCACGTGGCTTTGGAGCCTTAAGCCCGTAAGGATTCTGGCCCAGCAGGAGGCTTGTCTCCCTTGAGTTTGAGTTTGCCTTGGCCATAGGCCTTGGACTCAAACGCAATGATTACTGCAGCCAGGAATGGGATTTTCCAGCACTAATTGTCTGGAATTTCTTCAGATCCTTGCTGTAAGTGTACGGGGATTAAATAGGAAATCAATGGGAAGTTATGTTGCTTTTAGAAAATATATTAAATAGGCATGGTTTTGTGTTAGGCTTTTCAAGTATTTTATTTTTCTGTAAAAAGAATTTTAACATATTTTCTTGTAGATATAACATTCCCCAAAAAAACCTTAAATGTCGAATTTTATTTTTCAAAAGTTAAACTGTTGCTGCTGGCCGGCATAAAAAACGCTTTTAAATTCGCCTGTTTATAAAGTCAGCGACAACTTAAGTATGCAAATCCTCGACAGCGACAACAACTGCCAAAGATTAATGAAAAACTTTGGCATTTTTTTCGGGCTGAATCTGATTTGAACCCAAAAAAAGGGAGTGGGAGAGAGAGAGATAGCTTTAAGAGAAATTCCCGCAGTCCTGGCAGGCTCTTTAGCATACGAAACGAGACAGGACATGCACGAAAGGAGCTGACAGGAGCCGTGGGCAAGCCCACTGTCCCGCAGGTGGAGAAGGGGCGTCTGAGTCAACTGTTTATTTATTTATTATGCGGCCAACACTAAACTGTAACTAAAAACAAGATTCCAGCCCGACTGCCAACACACGATGTCTACACATGTCGAGCCAAAGGGATCGAGGACACGGCCGAACATCTCCGGTTGACGTTGACGCCACTTTGATATATTATGCACGCTTGAGGCCAGCAACAAATAATCAAGTATCAAATTCCACACGGAATGCTAACGAAAGCACACTTCGCATACACCCCCTCACACACGCGTTCACCGATTTCTTTTTTTTTTCTTGCAGCCACAAGGGAGAAATCCTTGTTTTGGGGCTGCTCTGCGATGGCTGCCGTCTTAAGCTGTCAGCCAAATGAGGGCAGGCCGCAATTTTCGCAGCACAAACAAACACACACATGGCTATGAAGCAGGTATCCGCTTGAGTTCTTTAGCTTGAGGTCATGCACCAGGAGAAAATTCTACACTAAGGAAATTAAAGCTAAAATTTTGTTCTTTTTTAAGAATTTTTAAAAGAATTTTGAAGAGAAATTTAGGAACAGGAATTTCTAGAGGAAAGTGTTTATTATATATGGAAATACTTGTCCACTTTATCCAGAGAAGAAAAACTGCAAAATATAGAATTTTCTCTCTTACCAAATGTATTTTTATACAGAAAACTACCTTATATTTTTCTCAATTTTCCTTTTTTCCTGTGTGCCTGTGGCCTGTGTTTATAGCGCGTGTGGCAAATGAACAATCAGGCAGGCCACATGGCAACATCTTTCGGCGGCTGGCCAACCGTGTTTGCTTGAGTCCTTGGCTTCGTCACAGACCTGGTCAGGAGGACGGACATTGGAGTCCTGAGTCCAGAGTCAGTCTAAGCCGATTAGCATGGCATAATAGTTGCCAGTTGCCGACAATAAACTTCCCCCCTGACTGGGCCAACGAAGTTGTTTGATTTTTTCTGTTGATTTTCCAGGGGGATAGCAGACATAACTTTGCCGAAGAGCTGGTGACGACTCCGAGAGCAGCACATGGCATATTCATCTGTCTGTAAGGGGAGGACAACGAATGCCAGGCTAGGCCAGGCCATGCCATGCCATGCATCCTGCGGAATTTGCGTGGAAAATCCCTTAAGTCAGACATGGAGATTGGAAGGGAAAAGTGTTTTGTCATTTCTACAGAGAGACAGAGTCCTCGTAGCTAGGCATTTGCATTATTTGTGTTCTGTTCTCGCTTTCTCGGCGTGATTTATTAATGCGGTTGGGTTTTATTTCCCTGGCCCGCTAAGCTTTATTTGTTCATTAGTGAGTCTGTCGGGGACCCGGTCGGATTCTATTGAAAATAGCATAGAAGGCTCACCGCCTAAGCCCGACTCGATCCCGTTCAATGGGCTTAACCCCTAAGCCGGCCAAGGACTGGGGACTGCAAACTCTTTAATGGCTCGCCGGCATCGCCAGCTCGCCAGCTCACCAGCTCACCAGCATCCCAGGCTCCAAAATGAATTTATCTCGGCCTTTTCACACGCCGCCTTGATATCTGCGAACTGTCAGGCATAATGAGTGCAAATAAATTTCAAGTAGGCTTAAAATTTTCCACTTTTTCGCCCCGGCAATTGCTCCTTAGCATTCAATGTAACCGCAGAAATTCATATACAAAAATAACACGAGCGATAAGAGGGCAAAAAGTGCCATGAATAACGGCAGCAGCGTAGGAAATGCGGTCGAGGAAAAGCCATCGTAGGGGGGGAAAGCTGCGTTGAGTAAGTAAAACGAATTCTATTTAACATTTTGGGTGAAATTTGCGCAATTTTTTTCTTTTTGTGTTTGTTGTTGGGGGCGAGTATTTACTCAGCCTTCCCACAAAATATAGAAATATCAACAAGAACGAGGGGATCCGTGGAGGAGCTCTGCCTTTTTGTGACGCACTCGAGGGGCAGATGATAAATGTCCTTGCCAAGCCATGAAATGAATGAAGTATGGCCACGCATTTATGTGTGGCCGAAGGCAAACAAGGAGGCAGGCAGGCAGGCAGGCAGAATTTCCCGGGCAAACAAAAAGGAAACCTGACAACAGAGAGGGAGACCAAAAATCACAACAGGCAGAGAAGGAAGGCGGAGTCCTGTCCCGTCCTGGCGACAGTCGGTTTTCTTTGAGGCCGCCGAAACACTTCCACGGACTAGTGGGCCACTCTCTCCCAGCGGCCAGGACTTTCTGGCCAACTCAGAGCCAATCGGCAAAGCGGCAAAAACCAAAACCAAACGAAGGCAGAAGGCAGAAGGCAGAAGGCAAAAAGAAAAGCGAGGAAATCGAGCAGCAAAAGAAAACTCTTGACAAACTGAACTGGCGCTGCTTGTCATTCATCGCGCTGTCAGCCCGCTTCCTGGACTGCACTGGAATTTTCAGTCTCTCGGGCTAAGTTTCGAGGGAAAGTTTTTTCGGTCAACTACACGCACACACACATAGCCATGGCCAAGGACTTTGACCAGCTGAAAGTTGTTTTGGTATTTTTTTTTTCTCTCCTCTGCTCCTCTGTGCTTTCCTCGGCTTTCCTCAGTGAGATATATCCATGCTGAATCTTGACTTTTCCAATCCTCGCCGCCCTCTCAGTGCCCAGCAAAGCTGATTTTTTAGCTGCTTTGATGCCTTTCAACTGGGGGCTTCGTGTTTGTATTCATGTTGTGGGCGTGGTCGCAGCTGTTGCCGCCGCCGCCGCCCTTCCGCTTGGCCCGGTCAATCTGATGGCCAAATTGTTTGGGTTGGCCTGGCTTAAAGACCAACAATGTTTTGCTAACTTAAAGGCCGCCCCAAAGAAAGTCCTTTGAAAATAAATTAAATGGGTCATCAACTTACCAGCTAGAAGCAAGAGTAAGGCTGTAAATAAACAAAAATAAAATAAACGTTTAAGGTAAAAATAATAAAATCAAAGGTATTTTTAACAATAAATTATCAAAGGATAAAAGAACTTAAAATTAGAAATGAAATTGTGAGGGAATGCTTTAAGTAAAAAAATGAAAATGAGCATTTAAAAATGTTACTATTAGAAATCATTAAAACTAAAACTAAATAACTAACTATACTTTATAAACTTGTCAAGAAAAATGCATCCAATTAATTTGTGATTAATAATAAAAGAGATTTCTTGTATTTTATCATCATTAAATTATAAATTTACTGAAAAACTACGTTTTATTTGAATTACAAGATGTTCCTTATGCCTAAATCTTATATTTTATGGCATAAAATACAAGAAATCTCTTTTATTATTAATGTTAAACAAATTCTTTAATTATAAGAACCCCTTAAGTTCTGAAAAGAAACACAAACAAAGAAAACACTTGATTCACAGTTGAATAAATTTAAATAAAACTCTGTAGAAACATTAAGAAATCCCCAAAGAAACCCCTCAAAACTATTATAAAATATATCCACTTGAAGAGACTCCAATCAACAATTGCAAATGAAAATCAATCAGGCTGCCAAACTGTGTGCAGAATATTTTGTAGTTTGCCAAAGATTTGCCAAAAACCAGCATAATTGAAAACTTGTCGGAGGCCGAACTTTATGCTCTGGGAAATCTGAGGGAACAACTTCATCCAGTGCGTGGTCGATGAACAAACCAGTTAGCATGGCCGCATAGAGCCAAACACTGCCGGAAGATCCTGTAAATCTGGCGTTAAATCCTTTGCGAAAGTTCGCAAGACACCAGCTTAGATATAGACATCTGAATCGAAGTTTACAGTGTTTTCGGCCGAAACTTAACTCATCAGATATGCCTCTAAATAAGCATTTATAGAGCTGCGCTGCGGCAACCCAACTGAACTGAACTGAACTGAACAACTGGTAAACTTTTACCCCCCAAAAAACAGACAACAAGGAATCGGAGCGGCAAGCCAAACATAATTTCCAACTTTTTGTCCAAAATGTTGAGTAGGTTGTTTTCGCAGAAATGCGATAAATACTTTTCCTAGCCAGCTTAGCCGGCAAGCGTCCGGAACTACTCCAGAGGCAGAGTCAGAGTCAGAGTCAGAGTCAGAGTTGGAGGCAAAGGCAAAGGCACAGACACAGGCAAAGGCAAAGTCAAAGGCAGTGCAAGTGGACATGGAAGTGGCGGCGTGTGGCGAAGTTAACTTGGAAAACATTAAAATGCCAAAGTAAAAAGTTTCGGCTGGCTGGCGCAACAACGAAATTCAATTGAAAACATATAAAATCTGAATTTATGAAGACGACCCCCACATGCGCAGGCCGGCAATTTGCGTCAGTTGAAAACTTTGGCATCAAAAGGCCGACCAGGCAAGTGGAACAATATGCAGTTGGGATTGAGGAGGAGGAGCAGCAACACCAAGGACCTCAGGCGTTGGACTGCTGCACAGCTTTGTTTGAGTTACACATGGCGTATGCGTGATCTGGCGGATCGCTTGTGGGTTAATTGAGATGGAAACGGAACCAGCTAATAGATAACTATCTCCAGACCTGGCAACTCACTCTTTCTTCTGCCTTTTGGTGCCGCTGACAGAGGCAGAGGCCCAAATGTCCAATCTGCTTGGGAAACTTTTCGTTGGCCGAAAACTTTGCCAAGTTTGTTTCGTTCTTCAGTGGCTTTCATCGCCTTGGGCTTATTTATTAGCAACATTTTATTATTTGCCAACGAAAGTGATGGCCCTGGAAAAGTTCTTGCCACAATTCAGCCGCCAATGGAGACGATTAGAAGGATTTTTGGGAAGCTTAGGTCCCGCCACGCCCCGCCCCGCCACGGATCGCATCGCATGGCGCATGGCAGTGAAATCAATTTCAAATCCATAACAATTTGGCATAATTTGCACGCATAAAACCGAAAATTTCATTTACTCAATAATGCAGCGACAAAGGCCTCGCTTTGTCAGCCCACAAAGGCAAAACGCAAACGCAATTTCTTTACACACAATAAACTTTATGTTGATTGAATAAAAGTTGCGTCAGGCACACACTCATATGAACACAAACTCGGCATCGGCAGGGAGAGAGAAGAGTTGCCTAATGGCAGGCAAACTTTTCATTTTAAATTAACTTTTAAGCACAGAGGGAAATTTCACAACATTATCAGTTCGATATGGCCAGGGCAAAGTGCTCGTTTTATGTTAGAACTATTAGAAGGACCTTTCAAACGAACTCATCATCAGAAAACTAATGATACTATTAGGAATCAAAGGAAACTGTAGAATATATAAAATCATTTATTGGTCGATGGTAATTCTTTACTTATGGGTTTAGTTTGTATTTTAATTAAGTTCATGAAAATATATACGAAAATTTGAAACCCTTAAAAGGATGTTAACTATGGTACAGAATTTACACAAAATTTGCTATGTAAACATTTATATTGCATATTCTATACCACACAGACATATTTTAATAGATTTAAAAACATCCTAATAAATCTTTAAGTATATAATCCGAACTACATTTTCTATGTATATATTATAATAAATATTTATTCGATTTTGTAGAGAAAGCTGAATATTTCTTTTGATAAACAACAACTTTACTAAAATATTTATTAAATTTCTAGATGTTCTACATGTTCCATTCTTTCTTTTTCTTATCGTAAATATCCTAAAAATATATATCAACTACGTTACTCCTTAAACTTTAAATTAAATATCTTTTAATTATTTATTTCATTACATATACTTTAACATTACTTTAAGCTTTTTATACACTTTTTTCAGGAGCTACACTCTGCAATAACAAGTGAAATATTTGAAAGGACATTTCCGCCGCCAGGCTCAATCGATTTCAGAGTCCGTTAACAAAAAAATCTGAGAGATATGGATATGACTGCACAATACATATTATATATGGAATGGCACTTACCGTTCTCCTCCTCAATGTTGCGCGTCATTGTTGTCGAGGAACTGACGCGGACGCGGGATGCCGCTGCCGCTTGGCCATTGAGTGCGGACAGCAGGACGACGAGCAGGCACAGCGGCAGGAGGAGCGAGCGGCTGCAGGGCCGGCTCATGCTCATGGTGGCCCAGCCCTCGAGCTGGCAGGCGAGGAGTGTGTGTGTGTGTGTGTGTGTAAGTATATGAGTAAGGCAGTGACTGTAGGGATCCTGGATCCTGGCGCGACCGACGTTGCCTACTTTCCGGCTCAGAACTCTTTCACACTTGGCACTGCGCGCATTTTTGTTCTTTCGCGCGAATTATTTATGCATGAATTTGATTTAAATTGTTTTGCAATGGCTGCAAGAGGGTAAAACAGAGAGAGAGAGAGAGATGGAGAGAGTGGGAGAGAAAGAGAAGCAACGAGAGACAGAGTCAGCAAAATTTGTTGACATGTCAATAAATAAAGTAAAAACAAAGGCGAGTAAAATAAAATAAAATAAAATACAATTCCATGCCATTTTTGGGTAATTGCAGTTTGTTGCCGTTGTTGCCGTTGCCATTGCTGGTTGTTTCCCTGCTGGAAATTCATTTAATTGCCTTTATTTTCGGTTTGGCAAATTTGTAAGCAAATTCATTGCACTTTCGCACACACACACACAAACACACAAACATGCAAATGTAATTTATGTGATTTTTACAAATTTTATTGGGTTAATTTGTTTGTTTTAATATTTATGGCAATTTTAAGCGGGCGTTATTTATGCGCCTGCAATTGTTAATCAAATCGAATTACACAATCAACTGCAGTAACTTTGGACCAATTAAAGCCACACAAATTTATAGAAATGTACATACAAGTGCGATGTCTTGGGGAGACAGCTACAAATCACATCGCATTTAGCCATTTTGTCAACCGCACGACAGCACGTACACCTCAATATTTTAAAACATATTTCCCTCTTCCGCTGCGAGGCTCTCTTTTAATTAAAGATTATTTATAACTCGCAGCCCCGGAGCGCGCGAACAGAGTGAGAAATCATTTCGAATGCCGCCTGCGTACATATTTGTTATAATTTATGTGGCCCATATAAATGACTAACAACACACGGCCAACTGGCAAAGGACGCGCCAAGGAGATGGCAGTAGAAATGGCAGAGCGAATGGCAGTAGGATGGCAGCCTGGCGAAACATGTGCCAAAGTATCCGCGCGTGTAGATCTTTAAACGGGGGAGCCGAGTCCCAGGTCCGGGTCCGGGTTCGGTCTCGGGTCCGGAGGAACGTGCCGGCATCAAAGTTCAATATGACGATGATGGCAGAAGCTGAAGCTTCCCGCTGAAGAGCTAACGAGTGCAAATTTCTCTTCGGATTTCTTGTTTTTTTTTCCCCGCCTCGGTCTCTGTGTGGCAGTGCTTTTACTTTTACGTTGCGAAAACCCAATAAACGATAAACAGGAAAGCGGAAATCGGAAACTGTATATGCTCATGTTTCTAGACTACATACACTGGCTCAAATATCTCCACTAACACAGTCACTGGAAAAATTAATTCCCTAAGAAAAATACTAACTTTTATAGGAGGTAAGAAAATTTAATATAAAACGAAGTTTATGAAGAATAAATGTAGTGAAACATTTGTTTTAAATAATAGAAAATATAGGGATAATGATATTTATAATTTTAAACCTAAAAAGTATTTATAATAGTATTTTCAAGGTATCATAAATAGTTTATAAAAAATACTAAAAAATACAAAATAAAAGTACTTCAGGAAAAATTATTTTAGGTGTGAATATACTTGTAATTAAAGAGCCCTAAAAAGTATATTTGAGATCTTTATTTCCCAAAGGAAATTTCCTAAAAATATTTTATAACATTTTTTTTTTGTAAAAATACCTTTCCCAATATTTTTTCCCAATGCATTTACACACACTCTTTGCCACAAAATTGAGGCTTTGGCTGTGCGACGTGCTTTTATGATATATTGACTTGCTCTAGCACGGTTTTTATCGACAACATTACAGGACCAAATGCTTTTAGCTGGCTGCACTAATTTTATTTCAGCTCTCCGTTGGCGTTGACCTACGCCCCAAAGTTTTTATTTATCTTTTAGGCTGGACGTGAATATAAACCGAAATAAACTATTTATACGGACAGCGGTGACCCCACAACTACAACCACAGCTGACAGGTGGCGGAGTGCCCACTTAATCATGTTTTTTAAGCGTCGTTAATAAATCTGTCTAAATTTTAGTATTTACAACGCACGCAGGCAGTGCCTGTGCAAATGGATATTCATGCCGATAAAGTGAAAATATTTGTAAATCGTTTGTCAATAGTGCTCGAATAAGAGGTGAAGTGGTATTCATGGCACTAAACTTAATAAAAACAAAATACAACCCAGAGCGTATGGAAATCTAATAGGAAAATAACCAAACATTCGAGATGCAGTTTGGGATATGCGCTAAACTTTAATTGAATCGAGAAATGAAAGCTTTAATTAAAAGCCCGAGTGGAGTTAATTAAATTTACATTTCAATGGTAGAGAAGAGCAAGAACTTTAATGTGTGGCACACATTCGACACTGACATCGTCCTTAAATTAAATATGAGCCACTCAAAATCCATTTACCCGAATCCTTCCCGGGCCAAAACTCTGCAAATCAGTTTACCGAATGGCTTATGCAAGGATGAAAACTTGTGTGCAGCCAATAAAAAGCGTTCCCAATAAAATGTGAGTCACATTAGCTAATGCAAGCCGAAGGTGAAGGGTTCTGTAAGCCCAACCAGTCCAACGCTGCGTATACGTAACCTCGATGGGCACATTGTGCCAGTTTCGCCATTGAGGCATCCACCTACGATCGACATGCACTTCAATTTACAAACTTGTGTGTGGGAAGTGGGGAAGGGAGTGGGTGTGGGATGTTCAGGGTGTGTGTGTGTGTTGGTGAGTTTTCCGGCTGCAGCTGCAGCAAAGTGTGTCGACGTTTTTCCATTTCCGGCATGCAAGTTTGCGCTACCCCCTCCAGCACTCACTCACCCAACCATTTGCTCTCTTTATTTTGTAATGTAATGAAGTGTGTTTGCATTAAAATGCAATTTGAAGTGCAAAGTTACAATATTATTATGGCATCTACAAGTGTGTGTGTGCTTGCATCAAGGAGAGCCCTTGAGCAGGATACCTGCCTGCCTGCCTACCTTCCTGACTGCCTGGCATTTTTTTCGCGCGCGGTTTATGTGCGCTAAGTGAGCCTATAAAAAGCCATGCATGGCTGCCTCGTTTCGCAAGGGTTCAAGTGCAATTTTATGAATACTAAAAATTCTAATGGCCACTGGCAGTGTGTGTGTGTGTGTGTGTGTGCAAAACTGGGCAGCAATCAGAGCGTTCAACACTTGGCGCCATCATCAGCATCATCAACGTCATCATCGCCCCAGCAGCTGTTTCCTCTTCGGGCTGCTAATTGTGCTGCATACTTGGGTGAGCCTGTTAGCTGCTGGCCTTCACACCCAATCCCGGAGGAGTACCCGCACCACTTCGCCCCTCCCCCTGAAGTCCCCCCCCGGTGATGAGCGTTTTGATATGCAAATAAACGCTCGGTCTCCAGCTGTCCGCAGAGTTAATTGCATATTAAAATTCACTTCCACTCGCATTTCCATGTCGAATTGATGCACTTTGTTCTCCGGCGTCCCCAATAAGTTTGTTTATGTTGTATCGTGTGTCGTTTATAAATTGCTTTTGTCGCCAAATCGTGTGGTTATTGTTCTCTGCAATTGCCTGTGCGTTCTGTCTGTCGAATTTGTGTCAGAATTTGCAATTAATGGTCTGCCCAGCAATTTTGATTGGGCTTGAAATGGTAGCGGCGGGTATTAGGTTTCAAGTGCGAACAATGAAATGAAAACAATGAGAATATGTTTGCTGATCAAAGGGAAATTTATATTAAAAAAATATCGTGTGAAGGAAGGAAATTTAATGTTAGTTTGTAAAGATAATAAAATAAATAAAGAGATTATTTTGTTTATAAATAAAATAAATATTTAAAGGTGTTTAAAGCAATCAAACTCCAAAGATAAGTAAGAAAAATAAATCTTCAAAATTATTATTACAAGCAAATTAATATATTTAATTATATAGCTTAGTAATTAAGTTAAATATATATAAATATTTCCAAGAACTCTATTAAAATAGAAATAAATAAAACCATCTTCAAAGTAATCTCTCCCAACTGATTTAATTAATTTATTATTTTCACTTATCACCAGCATAAAAACAAAAGTGTCTTCTCCGAACTTAGATTCAGATTCAAATTCAATTACATTCAATTTTGTTGCCATGATGTGATTATGCCTCACAGTCCATCTGGCAAAAGCTGGTCTAGAGCTTCAGAGAGAGATTCACACCTCCTTAAACCAATTTTCATATCGCAGCGCACTTGTCTTAATCAGTCGTAAAGTTCGTCAATGTGTTTCTCCCTGCAGCTTATCGTGCACAATTTCAATTTCAATTTCTCACCATCATCGGCATCAAAGGCCTCGCTCGACACGACAGTTTTGCCTCTCAAGTGGCATTCATCTGTGTAATTTCATTACACGCACACTTCAGCAATTTAGCAATTTAAACAACGAACGACGAGGGTGTGGGATTTATTTATCTATTAGTTTATGGCTCGCATTTCACTGCTCTTTGTACGAAGCAAGCCTTAATGGCCGTCAAAGGCCAGCAATTTTGCACTTTACTGTATGTGCGAGTGCCATGAAATATGATGGCCACCACAAGAGCATTGCAATGCGAATCTAGTAGCAAAAAAAAACTACTACAAACTGCTCATATAAATAACTAAATCGCTCAACAATAACAATTTTCGTGCAATTTGTACGCGCCGCTCGAATAGAGCAACAAAGCTGCGAAAATCTATTCCAGCAGTCCCGAAAAAAGCGCCGAAACGAGCTCAGCTGAGCGGGGAAATCGTTTTATCTGCCGGCTATGCGGCACAGCAAGAACACAGCAAGGCACTCGGCCATATAGCAAGCTATAGCATATAGCATCGGAGATGTAGACGACAGCCCTCCCTCCCCGACTAATCCAAACGAAAACGACGACGACGACGGGCACTTTTCAATGGAAATGATTTTCATTGAGGGCGACTACTGGGGCACTGCACTGCAGTCAGATCAGTCTTGATGCACGGATTTAATGTTCCAGCAACGGCAACAAACAACTTAAATAGGAACCACATTGGGCAGCTGCTTACGTTGTCACGAACCAGTCTGGCCTTCTAAACGCACTTTTCCACTAATCAGTTTGGCATTATCCCTTAACTTGAATTTCTTAAATTTTACATTCTTTTGATTTCTGCACTTTTGAACCGAACCGATGATTTATTCAGATTTTTGTTTGATTTGGCTTTCCGAAGATTTTTTTGTTGGCTCGGACAGCCGGAAAACAATTCGCACTGCTCGCGTTACGCCGTTGAAGTCCCGTTAGTTCCGACCGTACCCGCGGGATCGCAAACTCTCACTGAACCGATTTTTATGGTACACACGCTGGAACCGAGAGGCTGGAGCTGGAGCCACTCGGCAGCATCCGTGCCGAGCTCGGGCACGAGTGTCGACCGGAAGTCGCTCTCGGTTGTCCAATGGGCGAGATGATGCCGAGAAGGTGCCGAGAGAGAGAGAGAGCACACGATGAGGTCTCGGCCGAAGCGGATGGATGCTGTGCCCTAACAGAGCTCTGTTAAGGCGGCTTACGGATTTTATAGCAGCCTTTTGGGGGCACACATCCTTTAAAGAGAGATAAATTTTGGAAATCACAAAAACTAGGAATTGCAGGACCTTAGTTGCCAGTTCTGTGTTTTTTTAGTTTCTAACATGACCCATGACATGGTACATTATCTGTGTCCTGCAGATGCTTTATAGCATCGGGTAATCTTGTTTACATTTCAAATTAGCCTGCGGCATTTCTCTGGCTCACTCTCTCGGCTTTTCTCGTGAGTTTCTCTCGGCAATCTCTCTCGCTTTTTCTAGCTCTCTCCGGCGCAGCTTGTTCTAAAAAAAATCAGCTGATGAATGTTCTAAATTTGACATCTGCTTAGCCAAAGCGCGAATTTAAAAATTACTGCCTAATTTTGAAGTAAACCAAAGAGATCCTAAGAAAAAAGTATAATTCGAAAGATTAAAGTTAAGAAAAGATTACCAAATTTTGGGTAATAAATGCTTAGAACAAGTAGTTTAAGTTTAAGTAATTAATTATTATTTGTAAGCTATTAAGAGGTATTTTAGGAATTTCCTTATTTTGTCTACCAATACTTAATGAATATTATTTATATTACATTTAGGTTTTTATTCAGCTTTCTTTCAGTAGAATTCCAACATCAATCAGAAAACAACCTGTTGCCTTTCTGTTGATACCAACATCAATCACTTGAAGAGCCACTTAAAACCAAGCAACAGGCTCTTCTAATTGTAAAGAAGGTAATCTTGAATATTAAACAATAAATTTTGTAAATTATTCTTTTTTCTTTAATATTCTATTCATGTAAATAAAATATAGGTTAATAAACAATTTGTTAAGCGGTCTTCCCTACAGAGCTCTGTAGTTAACAGCCTTGTGCTCTTTGCTAAGAGAGGCGAATCTGGCCTAAAATTTTGCCAAATTGGCAGACTCCTTTCAGAGCTTTTTATGGCTCTGTAAGGCAATGTTAACTCTGTCCGCTGTAAGTAGGCCAAATCAGAGTGTTCCTTGGGGAAGTCCCCGCCTGAAACTAAGACACTGGCATGCTTTCACTATTATAATTCCCCCCACTCCTCCTGCTACACACAAGACCCTCTAAAATATCCTTAATTTACCCCCCTCTCCGTTAAAGTCAATTTCACTTCCGCAAATGTTGGTCAACTGTTTTTTATCAGCTCATAAACATGGCGAACAAGTTCATTTCGGTGTTAAAAGCGTGTTTTCCTCACATGTGTGTGAGAGTGTGTCCATTTTACAGCTGCAGCACATACACACACTCTACACACTACAAGCACACACACTCTCGCTGGCTGACATTTTTAATAGCAAACACAACACGCAGCGACTTTTGCACATGAAATAATGCCGGACGAAGTAGTAAGTAGTCCGGCACCAAACCGAACCCAAACAGATGACGCACCTTGGGTCGAGGTCCGAGAAATGGGAAGAAGTAGTGGTCTTTTTGGTAAAATCTCAAGAAATTTCATATTTATTTAGCTTGAAAAGAAAAGGAAAGGAAAGATATTTATAAAGATTTATTAGGCAACTTAGGCTAGGAAGAAAAGGAAATAAATTATATATAAAGCATTACATAAAGGTTAAAAAAAATACATCAATTAGATACAAAAACTGTATTGTTACAAAAGCTAAAAAGCCAAACCTAAAGGCTTTGTTATAAGCTTCAATGTAAAAGCCGATTAAATCTAGCTTTGAAACAGAAACTGAATTAAAATGAATCTACAATGAAAGGCAACTAGTGGGTGAAAAAGCTTAGATAACACTTTTAATTTAATGACCTTTATTTAGACTTAACTTTTTGATAATTTATAAATATATTAACTTGCGTTTTAAAACTATTACCATTAATGTAAAACTTAAACTCAACTTTTATTTTAATGTTCCTTTGCTTTGGTATAAGCTAACCCTAGCTTAATCCCTAATAAATATTTAAAAACAGTAAATATTATATTCCCTAATATAGTACAATCCACTGTACTCCAACACTCTCCTCTCTTGTTGCCGTTGTAGTTGTAATGAAAGTGTTTTTTATGAAGTGTTCGCATCCTCGTACGCAACATGCGTGTCCTGATCCTGCTTCTGCTCCTGTTCCTGCTACTGCTGCTGCTGCTGCTTCCTCCGAGTCTCCTGCTCTTCGCGGTGAAATATGACAAAAAGCATGCTACAGCTTCGCTATTTCCGCCGTGCTTGCTGTTGTTGGTTTTTGTTAGCGCTTTAATAGCGAGAAGTCAATGGCAAAACGTCGACCAGCCAAAGGAGTCGCTGGTCCTGCCGCCGCACTATAGGAAATTTTACCACTTTTGCTGGCCAAAAGTCGTTTTTTGAAAGTTTGCCGATTGAAGTAATTTTAGGTGCAATGTGTTCACAATAGATTATTGATCAATGTTGCATACCAGAATTTTCGATAGATGGCGCCACTTAAAAATATCAGCTGATCAAACACAGCTATCGGTAATGCAACAAACGTGCTTTCTCATATGACGTTTTTTATGCAATTTTGCAATTGCGAAAAGTCAAAAATTAAAGAATATCATTGGAAATTTTTTAATGTGTTCTATCCAGAGAGGTTTGTATTATATGTTTGTGCTTGAAAAATGTGTAAAAAAATCATGTTGTCCCTTTAATATAGTAAAAGTGTAAGTAACCTAAAAAGTGAATATTTTGTATGAAGTCTCATTTTTCAAAAGCTATATAAAGTGAGTCCAGCAGAGTCCATCGAAGGGATGTATTCTATGTTGTAGAGTATTTAATTCTTGTTTAAATGAGTGTAATTAGAAATGGCACTTTTCACCACTTTCCGTAAAATTTTAATTTTTAGAACATAACCTCAATATGGCCAAAGTTGCATTTTTCGGAAAAAGTGCAAAAGAGGGTGCAGTTTTGAAATTTATGAAAGCGGCTGTACCAGGAACGGAGCAGAATGATATTGTTAAGCGTACAAGCAAAAAAGTTTCCTTAAAAATTGTGGTTTATAACAGGACTGCAGAAGGACGAAATCACATATAATTTTTCGAAAAATAATTATAACTTTGTCAGTTTTTAACATATTTTCATAAAATTTGAGATTTAGCCACTTATTATTATTTAAGAATTTCGGTTTTAATTTTATGAAAATCGGACGACTATATCCAATATCTGCCATATGAACAATCAGAAAAATAATAGAAAAAATCATAACTTCGCTGTTTTTCACCATATTTTCGTCTAATTTATTAATAATTGTTACTTCAGAATTTCGTTTTTAATTTTATAGTTGAATTGCACTCTGCAAGGGGATATATATCGACGAGTCGATGTTAGCTTCATTTCTTGTTTTATTTTTTAATTTTTAATAAATGAAGGCGTGCCACGCCCACTATTGTTAAAATTATATCAAATAAATATTGTATAATTATTATTATACACTTGTTGTATATTAAATTATTTTTAATATTATTATTTTAAGCATTTTCGCAAATTTACTTAAATTTCATAGAAAAAGAGGGCGGTGCCACACCCACTTTTTTACATTTTCAATAGATAATGGTTGTCCTAACCCAGTGCAAAAAACCGATTTGAATTATCTTGCTCCGTTCTTGAGATATTAATTTTGGCCAGCAAAAGTGGTCAAATTTCCTATAGTGCGCCGTATTGTGTGTATATAGTGTGTGTGTGTGTGCAATAGCAATAAAAATATATTTTACAAACTGCTGCTACTGCTGGGAAAATGCTTAGGATTTTTCCCCTTTTTTTTTACTTGCTCGTCCCGCCGTATTGTTAGAGTTTTCCTTGCCCTGCCTCGTTTTTGCCGCTCTTTGATATATATGGAGAGCGGCTAACAACACTCGCACTCACACTCGCACCACACACATGCAAAACAAGTTCGCTACAACAAATTATTGGAAACCCAAGAAGTTTTCTCCCCTAACTCGCAGGGAAAATATAAAAAAAAGGGGAGCAGGGGAAGGGGTCAGAGGATAGGAATGAAAAGCAGCGGGGGAAAATCTCTCATAAAAAATACGAAAATTGTTCCAAAGTTAGCAAGCCAACAACAAGCATATAAAATGTGTTTTTGCCGGAGTTTTCTCGCCGTTCCGATTATACATATATAAACATATATAGTAAATGTTTGTGTGTAGTTTTTGGCCAGGGACGCCACTAAAACGCGTTTTGCTTAACGCGCTCGAATCGCTTTCGGTTTGGTTTTCCCCCCTTTTATTTGGTTATGGGCATCAGTTTGTGTCAACCATAACGATTTTCTTTTCAATTTAGCTTTACTGCGTATTTTGTTCTAATTTTATTGCAAGTATTAAAATATTTTTTTTTCTCACCCGCCTGCAGTTCCTTCGAGTGTCTGTTAACACACAATTTGTAGCCAGGACTATATAGTCCCCCTATATATCCCCAGGATACGTATATATCCGGATATTGCGTGTATACACCAGAGAGAGAGAGAGAGAGGCTGCTTCCCATTTTGAAATCATGGTCGCTTGATAATATATTTTTTATGATATTTATGGCTCTGACATTTTGCTTAGCTGGCAGGCGATTTATATTTTTTGGCCAACTCTTTTCCATTCTCCAACTGCCCCCTTCTTCCGTGACATTGTTTTAGTTTTCCTTTTTATTTTCCATTCATTTTTTCTTTTTTTTGTATCGTTCTTATTTTGTGAATTTTTATGTTCCATTGTTGTTGGCGTTTGTGGCTGTTTATTGTTTGTGATATGAGGAGGATCCATGGTCATTCAATGGATTGTCATATTGTGGCAATGTCCTTTTTTATGCCCGCTCACGTTTCGGCCGGTTTTTTATGGCGGTAAATCCACTAATACACGGGTATTATGCAGATGCTACAGTACACAGCTCTGAATAGATTTCAAATATTTGCAAATATATAAAATAAGCTGAAGCCAAAACAAACGGTTTACTTTGTTCGTATTTAATCGGATTCTTGAATATTTTTAGCTCGTTAACTTTGGGGAATAAATTGAGACTAAACTAGGAAGAAGTATTTTTATTCTTTTTCCATAAATATGAATGAGATTTGAGTCTATTTTGGCATCTAAAACAATGCAAAACCTACGAAAACAGTTTATTTGCTACCTTGATTATTCTCTAATTCTTAAGCTCAACTTTCTAATATTTAAAATTGTAATCCCTTAAGTGTATGGAATCATATTTCTATATAATGTTATTAGACTTCTTTTTAAACCCTAACAAATATTTAGAGAATTTTTCAGTCACAAATACACTTTTCGGGCCAAATGCTTGTCTGCCACTTTGGAATTGGACCTGGACTGGTTCTGGGAACTTGAAATGGATTGGGCGGGCTGGCAATTAAAATTACCAACGGCAGTCCCGACAGGAACATGACTGCAATGTCTCCGCTCAAGTTTGCCTGGAACAACTGGCTCTCGTTGGATGGTCCGAAAATAAAATGAAATTGTTTAAATTTAATTCAATTTGCTTGCTCACCAACAAATTGCCGGCTCACAGAGAGAGGCAAACAATCTCCAATCTGGGTTTTGGGAATTTAAAAATAAAATATGCAAAAATAGTTCAAGTGCAATGCCATTTGAAGTCCTTGTCAGTAAACAAAGTGTGAGGAGGGCTCTGGCTCCATAGGGAGTGGCTGGCTGGGATTTGGGATGTGGGTGTCCTTGCTGGGCGGCGGTGGTAGTGGCTTGGGGCATAGTTGCATATATTGCCAGTTAGTTAATTATTGAGCCACGACGAGCACGTACACCCCGCTATGCACGAGTGTGCGTTGGCCTCTGTTTGCCAGTGTCTGGGTTTAACTTAATTAGAGCTGCGCAGCGCTGCATTCTGTGGTCTTCATTTAACGCAGCCAACGCAGCCATGGCCCCAACCGATCCGCCGTTCCCATCCTCATCAGACCTCACCTCAGCTAAGCTCACCTCACCTCACCTGCCTTGGGTCAGCTGCTGCCTGGCCCCACTTCCTCCAGCCGGCGTCTGTCTCCGCGGGCGCAAATTTAAAACTGCATACAACTATTTCCGCCAGGGCCGGAGGCTGTCGCTCTGCTCTAGCCAAACATTTAACGCTGTTTATTTGTTTTGATACCCTGGAAAAATTGCTGCTTGAAAGAATTAGTTTGAAATGTGAAAAGAAAGATTTACTGTCAGGATTTAAGCTAAACTTTGACAAGAAATTAATATGAACAATTTATTTATTTAATTTTAAAAAATTGTTCCTAAAATAACAATTTTTTCGCGGGTAGCTTAATGTTTTATTATTTAAAAAATAGACAAGCAGACATCTTGATAATTTCAATATACATTACCTTTCCTTTTACTAAACTTTCGATTTATTTGCAATAAAAACTCTTGACTTAACTTCCTTTCCCAATTAAATTTCCACAGTATCCTGCAAGTCGATACCCCTGTTCCATTTGATTTTATTTTTTCTTCGTTGTGCTTGCTTGCTGTTTGTTGTTGGTTCGCTGAGCACTTGCATGTTGCACGTAATTTGCATTGTTGTTGCTTTTAATTGCTTAGTGTTAATTGCTGTAATTGCGGTAAACTAAACTACGAGCAAAAGCATCGACACAACACAAGCGGACACACGACGCACACACAAAAGAATAGCGGCAAACACGTAAATGCCCTGGCCGCTTAATTAAGCTGATGGCAGTCGGAGGTGGACCTTGATTCGGAGCCGAGGTCGCTCTATGGGTCCGAACCTGAGTTTCTGCCCCCATCCCCATCCCCATCACCGCCTCTGCAGGTGTCCGAGTCGAGTCCTTGGTGCGACTTTTGCAGCTTTGTCAAACGATCGCCCTCCAATTTGGCTCTCCGAACGCTGTCATTCAATACGCTTGAGGCTCGCGTTCGCGTTCCCCGTCGCGTTCGCTTTTCGCATTTCGCTTTTCCGTCGAATGCGGATGGCGCTCGTTAAAGCTTATTAAAGACGACTTTAAAATGTCATCGCCACGGCCACGCCCACCTAAGGCCAATAGTGTTATATGCTCTCCTCGTCCTGACGAAGGATGCGGGCTCAAATGTCACGGGCTTTGGCCATAAATTCCCACCACCCGCTTGGCGGCGGAGGAGATGGGAAAACCGAACCGAAGGCCAATTATAGCCGCCCCAAAAGTATACGTATTTATATGAGAGTGCCAAAACCTTGGCACTGGTCTTTTCACGTGTCATGTTTGGCTTAAAGTTCACCTGGCCCGGCCGAGTACTAATTAATTGGCCAAAGTTGCTTGTATTAATTAGTAACGATGCTTCTTCCCTTTGTATTGTGCGAGAGCAGAGTAGTTCGGTGTCAGTTAGTTTAGTCCTGTCCAGAACTTCGTTTCTCAGTCCTGCCGCCGCCCTTCGGTGTATTCAAATGGAAAAGGGCTGGCCAATGGGGTCGTAAGTCACTGCATCCTGACTGAGGTTCACCGGTCAAATGTGGTCCTGCTCTTCCACTTCTACTTCCACTTCCAGTTCCACTTCCATTGAGCTGTCAATGGGTTGTTCCGAGGGTGGAATCGCATGTTTTGGTCCCCCCCCCCCGAAATACAAATTGAGTTTTCGGGACCGAACCAGGCTGTTGCTGCCGGCAAAAGTCAATACAAAAGCTAATTGATTGGAAAATTATGTGACTTTGAATATGGCCCCGAAAAGGAATCCCCTTTTTCGGACATTTCCTGCGAAATGTATACAGAGAAAATAAGGTTGGACATAATGTGATATACGGTGGAGAGCAACAAGAGTTCTAGATGAAAATATTGTAATATATTGTAATATTTTAGGTTATTTGAGAAGGTACTTTAGAAATATTTATAAAATGGGAACCACAAGCGGAAAAAGATATTTGAAAATAACTTTTAAGAAGAACTTATCAATATAGTATTTGTTTTTTATATTTCTTGGCTAAAAAATGTCAGTTAAAATGCATTTGTTTTAATATAACGATAATTCTTTCATGCGGAAGAGATACCTTAAAAAGTTTAAGATGTAGATTGGATCTTAAACCACAAGCTTGAGAGTTTTATTTACGATAAATCCCTGAATTAGCTTACATTTTAGTACACTGAATAAGAACTGATTTCCTTTAATTCCTAATTTAAAATAAATGAGAATATATATATATATAGAATTATATATTATATTATTATATTATATTATATTATATTATATTATATTATATTATATTATATTATATTATATTATATTATATTATATTATATTATATATTATATTATTATATATAGAATCCAGAAGGGTATACAATCTTCACTTTCCTTTCTTGTTTTAACAGTAAATATAAATGTCCTGCCCCATTGGAGATTCTACTGTTCCGTAGGAATAAAAATTATTACTGCTCTGCGGCAAACGGGAATTTATGCTGGCCAAAAGCAGCTGGCCAAAATACGGGAAGAAAGCCTCCTCTACCCCGGGAATGGCTACAACGGCGACTTAATGATTATGCATTAAGTTGCCATTAAAAAATCTACTTGATTACTGGTGACGCAAGCGAGCGGCGACACTCTCTAATGAATTGATAAATTGAATTAAGACGACGCCCCGCCGCCGGCTGACACGGCTGACAGGGAATATCGAGTATCGGGCGTAACTAGCACTAATCAAATTACAAGTTCAGTTTGTGACGTTGCCAGACATAATGCATGATTGATGATTGATGGGGGCGCTGGTTGGCTCTGGTTCTAGATGTGGCCAGGAGCTGGCATTGGCCACAAAGCTCGTAGTCAAATCGTAGTGCGCGTCATTAATCAGGGTTTCTTAATTAGAGCGCCGCGAGTTGAGTTTTCAGTGTTGACAAGCCGTAAAACGGAGGAGGGCTCAAAGTTTGCGCAACAATAAAAATCACAGACAAAAGCCGCTAAACGATTGGCGTCAGAGAGAGAGAGAGAGGGAGGGGGAGAGTCATCCTCTGAGTTTTTCCAATGATTTTCCCACAGCTCTCGCCCCCCACCTCACCTAGCGTCACATTCGATTTATAACATTTTCCATTTCAATTGTGGCGCTTGTTGACTGCATTCGATTCGATTGATTTCATTTGCCTGCTCGCCGTTTGGCGGTTATAAAAATTCATTGCAATCGTTTTTACTCGAGCGACGAGGTTCTCTTTCCTGTTCTTTTTTTCTCCTCGACTGTGTGTGTGGGATTCAGATTTGTTGTCAAATCAGCTGGGAGTCTGTGTGTGTGTTTGTGTGTGCCAATAAAACGTGTTCAGAGCTCGCAACTTCCGTTTCATTTCATTTTTCCCATAATACGTTGGCGTCACTGCCTTGCTGCATTTTTCATCATCGTCACTCAGACACTTTTTGGCAACAATGCAAGCCCTTCTCCCTTTCCCTTTCCCCGCCCAAGCCCATTCCCCTTCCCCCTGTATTCCGCATGCATTTACGCTTATTTGAGCATAATAATTTTTGTTTATTGCCCACAAAAACTGCCAGTGAATGGAAGTACCATGACAATTCCACTGGCGACAGTTGGCTCACTCTGAACAAAAAAAAACGGCACAGGGGCCGCAAAAAATGCTTAAATATTTAAGTGTTCTGGATTGTTGACGATGCGCTTTTTAATTGTTGCGAAATCAATTTTGCATATTGCCCCGCTTATGCATTCATCTCGACGGGATTTATTAGGCTGCAAAATATCAGCATACAACTATTTAAATGGTTCAATTTCGTGTGCATATTCATATCATTTTTTCATTTTCAGATTAAATATTATTTCGTTCAATATTATGCTTGACCATAATCAAGCGTGAAAAGCGTAACTGGATGATCTTTTAAACAAATTTATGGATGGTAAAGGGGTTTGTTTGAAAAAGTACTTAATAAAAGTGAATGATACTCTGTAAAATATAACGAAGAGAAGGTAGAAAGGGTCTTGTTAATGTATAAAAATAATTAAAAACATAATTGTAAAGACTATATCAAAACTGGCTAAGATAAACCTTAGGAATACTAAATATTCTTATATTATAGTCTCTCAGAACCCTCGCAATCATTCGAATGTAATGTAAAATATTACGAAGAGAAAAATGGAAGGGTCTTGTTAAGGTATAAAAATAAATAGAAACATAATTGTGAAGACAATATCAAAACTGAAGCGTTAGGAATACCAAATATTCTTATATTATAGTATTATAATATTTCTTCTACCTTCTCGTTTTTAAAACACAAAAAAAAAAGAGAAATCTGTAAAGACAACAAATAACAAGAAAGGAAGCTAACTTCGGTTCGCCGAAGTTTATATACCCTTGCAGATTGCAATTGAACTATAAAATTAAAGTCGAAATTCTGAAATAATAATAAGTGGTCAATTCCCAAATTTGATTAAAATATTTTGAGAAATAGCGAAACTTTGAATTTTTTATTATTACCCTGATTGTTCCTATGGCAGCTATAGGATATAGTCGTCAAATTTTCATGAAATTAAAACTAAGATTCTCAAACAATATTAAGTGGCCAAATCTCAAATTTGATGAAAATATGTTGAGAAACAGCGAAGTTAGGATATTTTCTATTATTATCCTGATTGTTCCTATGGCAGCTATAGGATATAGTCGGCCGATTTTCATGAAATTAAAACTAAAATTCTGAAAGAATATTAAGTGGCCAAATCTCAAATTTGATGAAAATATGTTAAAAAACAGCGAAGTTATGAATTTTTTTATTTTTTTCTGATTGTTCCTATGAGAGCTATAGGATATAGTCGTCCGATTTTCATGAAATTAAAACCGAAATTCTAAATTAATAATTAATGGCCAAATATCAAATTTGGTGGAGTTTTGTTGAAAACTGACAAAGTTATAATTTTTTTTCGAAAGTTTTTCCGATCGTTCCTATGGCAGCTATTTGATATAGT